>JABUQX010143552.1:0-11712 GCA_015478945.1 Trachelipus rathkii | reverse complement strand
CTGAGGAGATGCATTCAAACCTAGACCTCATTAGATACACCTGCCTCATATGCACCAAAAAATCACAAATGATCTAAATTAATCGAATATTCAAAATGTCACAGATTTTATTTATAAATTCTTGTTAATTAGAAAAAACACTTTTGTTCAATTTCATTTTTTTTTTTTTTTTAGATTTTATTTGAAAAATAATATAAAAAAAAAATGTGGGTCAGTCTTTTTCAATAAAACCCACTTTTCTGCCAACCCTGCATGGGTCAAATGGGAACAGGGGTAAAAAAAAAATTGGCATTATACAATGAAAATTCAGGGTTGGCATTAAAAAATCCACCCCTGCACTCAAAAAAAATAAAAAGCAACCTTAAAAAAAAAAAACCAGCTGCAAGTATTTTTTCTTTGTTTCTTAAGCAATTATTTTCCTCAATTTGATAAGAATAACTAGGCCTATATTATGTTTTATTAGTAATGAGAATGAAAAAAATTACTTTTTTAATTTTACTACAAATGAAAATATCTTTAAATGGCAATGAACATAAGATAACTATATTACCAATTAAAAAATATTATTATTATTATTATTATTTGATATTAATAAAATCTTCATCTCTTACTGCAATTTTAATATTACCAAAATATTATTATTATTATTATTATTTGATATTAATAAAATCTTCATCTCTTACTGCAATTTTAATATTACCATCTCCCATTATTATCAACACTATTATTATTGTTATTTGTTGTAGACATCCTTTTTTCTCTTCTTCCCCAAAATATATTTTGCTTCTTTTATGTTGTAAGGTTCTTCGTCTAGGCATCTCCCACAACCACATTTAGGTCATTTCTGTTTTTCTTTGGAGTTCAATGGAGTATCTTCTAAGATCTTCATATTCTGGGCAGACACAAATGAAGTGTGTGTCAGGTCTTCTTTGACTCCACTTATGTCACAGTTCATTTCACCATTTTAGGTTTAAAGTATTAGACCTCACCCTGAAAAGTATTACTGAGTAGGAGGAGTTATTATAATCTGGACTTTCTTCAATTCCCACTTTCTATCTTCGGCATAATTGCAGGCTTTCTTTGTTTCATATCTCTTCTTTTTCTTTATGTAGGTCCCAAGCTTTTACTTTTTCTGCGATCTCTCTTGTTTAACTTTTCTATTTCTACTATGTCAATCATAACTTTGTCCATGTAGTCAAGATGCAGTTTTCCATCACTTTTTCCCCTTCTTTCATTTTTTCAAGTATATATGTGCTTTATAACTTTTCTTTCTTTCCTTCTGATATAGATTTCATATATTTTAATTTGTTAGTTATTATTCTTGCCTCCTGCATTGATGATGCTCCAATTTCTCCCCTCAAAGCTGTAGTTAGGATATACCTAGTCCCTTCTAATATCTTCCTATAGACTGTGTTTTCAGTTGTTTGTAACTTATCTATTTCATGCTTTGTGAAGCCTATTACATTTGATCTATATAAAATTGCCAGGAGTGCCACATTTTTCCCGTATGTTTTCCTTATAAGCACTTTGCTGCAACTCTTCTCACTAATAGAACCTGTTTGGCTAGTCAAAGTGTGGGCCTTATTAATGAGATGTAGCTTCTGAGCATTAAATATATACTGTATATATATACCGAATATATATATTTTTATTGCTTATATATATATATATATATATATATATATATATATATATATATATATATATATATATATATATATATATATATATATATATATATATATATATATATATATATACGGTATATATATATATATATAGGTATTTTATTTTTTTCATTACTTTGATTCCTTCAATCTCAGTTAGTGGTAGCTCTATATTAAAAATCAATATACTGTACTCTTCTCTTTATTTACTTCTAGACCATATTCCCCACTTATCTGTAATTTTC
The DNA here is from genome assembly GCA_015478945.1 of Trachelipus rathkii. Classification (NCBI taxonomy): domain Eukaryota; kingdom Metazoa; phylum Arthropoda; class Malacostraca; order Isopoda; family Trachelipodidae; genus Trachelipus; species Trachelipus rathkii. The sequence goes on along the minus strand of JABUQX010143552.1, from coordinate 9,800 downwards.
TAATACTCGCAGTGCATCATTTAATATTTTTATTAAGATCAGGAAATCATCAGCAAAGAATAGACTTATGATTTTTGCAGGTCATAATCTATATTTGCTTTGCGATTTGTAAAGTAGTCTATGCCGTAAAGTGTGATAGAATGAAGTTCCAGTCTGTTGGGGTATAGGAAAAGCCTATGGGCTTATTCATAACTTTGCGAATAACTTTTTTTCATGAAGTAGGAGTTCGTTTTTATTTTTTTAATACTTTATTTCAATTTAGATAAGTCTATGCTGTGATTTTCATAACAATTAGAGATGGAACGGTTCTGCTTTATTTTTAACTTTTTTCCTAAAGACACTACCCATTTTTTTTTCATTAATTTTTTTTTTAGTATATGCTATGATTTTTATAAAAATTGGAGATGGTGCAGTTCTGCTACACTATTACCAAAAAAATTTTTTGTAATAGTAGTGCAGAGGGGCTTCACCCCCGATTTTTATAGAAATCACAGGATATAGCCTACTCTAAAAAAATAATAACGAAGAATAAAAAAAACAAACAAACATGGCAGTCTCTTTATAAAAAAAGTTACAGCCTTTCAAAGTTGTTAAAACTCCCATTGACTTTTCATTTTTGATCCATCCAGGTTAGGTCTCATTTCAGGCCCTCTAGTTCAGGTTATGCTATGTTTTGTTAGGTATACACAGGGGAAATCTATGTATACTTAAATCTTATCATAACCTGAACTAGGATGGCCCTAACACGAGCACAACTGCACAAGGTCCACTAATTTTTTTTTTTTATAAGGAAGCCTATGAGAAAATTTTAAACTTTGAGAGGCTGTAACTTTTTTTCCTAAAGACTTAAATCATTTTTATTTTTACATGCTTCATTATGATTTTTTTTACAGTATTTTTTGCCATGATTTTTGAAATTATATATATATATATATATATATATATATATATATATATATATATATATATATATATATATATATATATATAGGCTCAAGTTTGTTTGAAGTCACAAATTCTTATATCACAAAATCCCCTATTTTACCCTAACATATTTTAGAAAATTTTACTTAAATTTTACCAAGTTTTTGTTGAGGTGTGGAGCTCAAAAATATATAAAGAGGTTTTAATTTGTCCTTTTAATTTCATTTTATTCTCTTCATTGTCGTTTCTTTTGTCTCTTTGTTGTGTATCATTAAACTTATTTAATCATTAACATAATTTTATCGCTATTATTTTTATATTTAGATGTTATTAACTATGAAAGGTTTTCAAGACGTTTTGTGTGAATTTGTCGTGGAAGATTTTGATCTAAAGTGTTTTTTATTAATATTAAATCATTTATTGAAGCATATATATATATATATATATATAGACATACACAATATATATATATATATATATATATATATATATATATATATATATATATATATATATATATATATATATATATATATATATATATATATATATATATATGAAGTTGCACTTTCAACGACAAAATCACGAAAGCCATATCTTGAAAACTACTATACCTACAGTTAAAATAATTACATTGTTGGAATCCTGGTAAAATTTTAGTTTGGAAAATGTGAACAAATAAGTAATACGGTATTTTTTTTTATCTTTAAAAGTACTATAGCTATAGTTAAAATAAATACATTTTTGGAATCTGTAAAAGTTTAGTTAGAAAATGACAAATTAATATTAATTTTTATTATTATTTTTAAGACAACAATTAATAAAAATAAAATTTGTAAAGGGGTATTGCCCATTAAAGTAGGGGGTTTCCTGAGCCGATCGGGAACAGAGGGGGATCGTTTTCCATACCCCGTAGGAGGCGGAGGAACCCCGCGACACCCAAATACCAAAGAGCGGGGGTTCCGAGACCCCTCCCGGAGGGGGGAAATAGTCCTACCCGTCGGTCCCGGAAGGCCGAGAGACCCGACTCCTGCCATCTTTGCGGTTTACCCTTGGGTACCAGTTAAAAAAAAAAAATTAAAACTGACTTAGTCATAAAACCGAACAGGTCCTATATATTTTTGAATCATCCGTCACCACTTAAATTGATTGTTAGGATCATATACCGCAAATATATGAAAAAAAAATATCAAAAACTGGACGGAGTCGTAAAACATAACAGGTCCTATATATATATATAGATATATATATATATATATATATATATATATATATATATATATATATATATATATATATATATATATATATATATATATATATATATATATATATATATATATATATATATATATATATATATATATATATATATATTTTATTTTTTTCTTTCTTCACAGCTTTTTTACATTCTATACATATTTTTGACTATAAAGTGTTAACAAATTTTCCTCAATATGATTTTAATTTTACCCTTAATTTTTTAGTTTTCATTTTGGAACAGAAATTTGTGACTTCAAACAAACTTGAACCTATATATATATATATATACGGTATATAAAATTTTATGGGAGTTTTAACAACTTTGAGAGGCTGTAACTTTTTTTTCCAAAAAGGGACTGCCATGTTCTTTTTTTTTTATTCTTCACTATTAGTTTTTTAGAGTAGGCCTACATCCTGTGATTTTTATAAAAATATGGGATAATAGTAGACCAGAGGGGTGTCACCCCCGATTTTTATGAAAATCATAGGATATACTCTAAAAAAATAATGAATAAGTGAAAACGAAAATCGTTGCTCTCTTAAGGGAAAAAAGTTACAGCCTCTCAAAGTTGTTAAAAATCTCATAAGATTTTCTTATAAAAAAAAAAAAATTTATTTTGAAAATCACAGGATATACTCTTAAAAAAATAAAAATGAAGAATAGTGAAAATGAAAATTGGTAGTCTCTTTAGGAAAAAAAGTTACAGCCTCTCAAAATTTAAAATTTTCCCATAGACTTTCTTATAAAAAAAATTAGTGGGCCTCGTGCTTATTTTAGGGCCATCCTAGTTCAGGTTATGATAAGATATGTTAATTCTACATAGGTTTTCTTTGTGTATATTTAACAAAAGTTATCATAACCTGAACTAGAGGGCCTGAAATGAGACCTAACCTGGATCGATCAATATTGAAAAGTCTATGGGAGTTTTAACAACTTTGAGAGGCTGTAACTTTTTTTCCTAAAGAGAGCAAAGATTTTCGTTTTCACTATTCTTCATTATAATTTTTTTAAGAGTATATCCTGTGATTTTCATGAAAATCGGGAGTGACACCCCTCTGCTCTACTATTACCAAGTCGGAGGTGAAGCCCCTCTGCGCTACTATTACCAAATTTTTTATTTTTTAATATATTATGCATAGCTCTACATTTACGGCTTGGAGAATGATGTAGGCCTATCAGTTCATCCACAATCCCACTGCTCTTTCCCTCTCCTCATCCATTTGGATGGGGGAAGCAAAACTCTGATCCTGTACTCTCGAAACATTGAGAATATTCTTCCTCCCAGAAGGGGTGGAAGCCAGACAGTTCTCACCCTGAGGTGTGTCCTCCACCAGCTCCTCATTGGGTGAACAATGACCGGGACCTATGCTACAAAGCCTGGTCTAGTATTAAATAACTTCAACGAGAGGGCAAACACTTTAGGAAACCTCTCCTTAAATAGAGAAAAAAAAACTAAAGTGTTACAAGAAATAACAAACAAGCAAACACTTTCACACAAACACAATTCTAAAAAATAGAACAAAGATTCGAACAAGCACCGGGACTAGGGATGCCGAAAGAGGACCGATATTAGGAATGGCCAAAAAATATCGATATATCGAGATATGGATATTTTTGCTCGATATATCGATATTTTTGGCGATATTTTCTTAGGCGATATATCGATATTTTTCTTAATATCGAAAGTCGATATTCTTTTCAAAAAGATTTTTTTAAAGACCGGAAAAAAAATAAAATCTTATCCCCCTCTCCCGACACCCTGAAGTGAAACTCTTTCTCCCTCATATTTCGTTCTTCGTTCCTTCCCCGATGTCATGTATAAAATAAACCGAAAAATTAAAGTTTTAGCTTTTTCGTCTTTTCGAGAAAGAAAAATAGGGAGGGGTGGATCGTCAGAAATCGTAGTACATGGCTACATGCGCACATGGCACATGCCACATAATTAAATAGTCATTTTGAGTATTCACTAATCACTATTCAGCTATTCAGTGATCAGTAGGTATAGGTGTCGTATGTGCTAACTGCTATAAGTATTGTGCTTTCTTTAAGTTTCTTAGTTTCAAAAAAAAATTAAAGATCTTTTTAGAGACAAGTTTAAAGCCGTTTTCGATTTTGCATTTCTGCTTACGAAACGTAAGAATGCTAAAGTTTGCGTTCGATTATGTCAATTTAAGCACAAATTTAGGAAAATGCTCACCAAACATAAGGAATTTCTTAAATTCTGTAAGGTTGCTCTTTCCCGTGCTTACCAAATTTAAGGAAAATGCTTACGAAAAAATGTAAACAAACAAGATGGCGGCGAAGTAAGCCGTTTGATTTGATGAATGTTTCATTCATGAAATTATCTTTAAATCTAATTTCTTCCAAATCGATAAACTCCATCACAATAGTTGATCAATTATTTGTAATAAAAACCATTTGTTATTTTTTTTGTTGCTGTTTATTCCAAAACCACGTGCTCCATCACAACAGCTGATCAAAATAAATGTAAACAAACGTTCGATTATGCCCGAAATTCGTGCTAAAACTGTGCTAAAACTGGATTAGCATTTCTTATTGAGCGTAAGCACAAGGGCAAAATCAAAAACGGCATAAGTGTACATGCGAGATGATATGACTAATTTTTCTATACGACTCAGAGGCAGGGACAAGGTTAGCTAAAGATTATAATTTATATCATAGTTTAAATATAATTATATAGAGAGAACAATTAATGAAATAACCATAGCGTATTTTTACTCTTTAAAATAATTATTTATGCAAAGTGTTGAAGTATCCTAGTTAGTATCTTAGTAAACGCTCCAATTTTTATTTAGTTTGAAAGTAGAGATGATCAAATTTATATGTAGAGATTTTCTTCTGTATTCGAATTAAGATGCTTTACCCCTAGAATTATCCTGCTGATTGCCCTTACTTAAGGCAATGGCTTTCCCTCGTTATTTTCCCCTCTCCTCCAGGAATGAATTCAGACTATTTTCTCCGGGGGAGATTTATACTGTACCAGGTAGGAGAAGGTGTATATATATATATATATATATATATATATATATATATATATATATATATATATATATATATATATATATATATATATATATATATATATATATATATATATATATATCTTTTTCTGAGCTATTTTATCTCTACTATACTTCTACACATATATATACAAAAATATATATATATATATATATATATATATATATATATATATATATATCTTATATATATATATATATATATGCTATATACTATATATATATATATATATATATATATATATATATATATATATATATATAAAGGTATATATATATATATATATACTCCCTGACAAATTAACGCATTGCATGAAATTTAGCATTAGGGATCTTCGAACATGCAACTATGACATTAGAATGCTAATCCAGTTTTAGCACAGTTTTAGCATAGTAAAAATATTACTAGTATTTCAATCCAATGTTATAATTTTCGGACCATCTTGTGTGTGTGCGTGCAATGTACAAAATTTCCCGCCAAAAAATAAAAACATATTTAAATTGCTTTGAATTTAGTAAAAATTTATTTCAAATGTCATATGTATTTTTAATATTTATCGTGGTTAAATTTTTTTTTTGAGGAAAATGACTAATATTTGTTTTAAAAATATTGCTAGATTACTTTATGCTCGAGAACGTCATAAATAGTACATGAATTTATTTTCAATTCAAAAAGGTCATATCAGAAAATGCACGACAATATTCCTATCTTTCTGACCTATACTGGTAATATATATACTGTGGGTTTTGGGCATAATCGAACGTTGGTTTATACATATATTTTGATCAGCTGATTTGATGGAGCACGTGGTGTTGGAATAAACAGAAATAAAAAAAACAAATGGTTTTTATTACAAATAATTGATCAACTAATGTGATGGAGTTTATCGATTTGGAAGAAATTAGATTTAAAGTTAATTTCATGAATGAAACATTCGTGAAATCAAACAACCTACTACGCCGCCATCTTGTTTGTTTACATTTTTTCGTAAGCATTTTCCTTAAATTCGGTAAGCACGGGAAAGAGCAACCTTACAGAATTTAGGAAATTCCTTATGTTTGGTGAGCATTTTCCTAAATTGTGCTTAATTTGACAAAATAGAACGCAACTTGAGCAAAATCCTAAATTTCGCAAGCAAAAATGCAAAATCGAAAACGGCTTAAGCCATTTTCGATTTTGCATTTCTGCTTACGAAAAGTAAGAAATGCTAAAGTTTGCGTTCGATTATGTCAATTTAAGCACAAATTTAGGAAAATGCTCACAAACGATAAAGGCTTGAAGTTGCTCTTTCCCGTGCTCACCGAATTTAAGAAAAATGCTTATGAACAAATGTAAAGAAACAAGATGGCGGCGGAGTAGGTTGTTGATTTGATGAATGTTTCATTCATGAAATTAGCTTTAAATCTAATTTCTTCCAAATCGATAAACCCATCACAATGGTTGATCAATTATTTGTGATAAACCATCTGTTAACCTTTTTTTGTTTCTGTTTATTCCAAGGCACCACGATGCTCCATCCACCTTTAACGATCAAAATATAGCTGTTGATTATGCCATTCGTGCTAAAACTGTGCTAAAACTGGATTAGCATTTCTTATTGAGCGTAAGCACAAGGGCAAAATCAAAAACGGCATAAGTGTACATGTGAGATGATATGACTAATTTTTCTATACGACTCAGAGGGAGGGACGAGGTTAGCTAAAGATTATAATTTATATCATAGTTTAAATATAATTATATAGAGAGAACAATTAATGAAATAACAATAGCGTATTTTTACTCTTTAAAATAATTATTTATGCACAGTGTTGAAGTATCCTAGTTAGTATCTGTAAGGTTGCTCTTTCCTGTGCTCACCGAATTTAAGAAAAATGCTTATGAACAAATGTAAAGAAACAAGATGGCGGCGGAGTAGGTCGTTGATTTGATGAATGTTTCATTCATGAAATTAGCTTTAAATCTAATTTCTTCCAAATCGATAAACTTCATCACAATAGTTGATCAATTATTTGTAATAAAAACCATTTGTTATTTTTTTTTATTTGTTTATTCCAAAACCACGTGCTCTATCACAACAGCTGATCAAAATATATGTAAACAAACGTTCGATTATGCCCGAAATTCGTGCTAAAACTGTGCTAAAACTGGATTAGCATTTCTTATCGAGCGTAAGCACAAATGCAAAATCGAAAACGGCTTTAGGTTAATTTGCGTTTATACTGCAGGCTTCGGAACCGGCTATTTTTTTTCCTGCTCCGACTCCGGCTCCAGCATTTCAAAATTACCCGGCTCCGACTCCGACATTTTTTAATTGTTCGGCTCCGGCTCCTAATTATAACCACAGTATAATAAAATCCCAAATCTCCGGGTAGAGGAATCCCTTTCCCCCCCCGAACGTACCATATTTTTTAAACTGGTATATTTAAGCCGTTTTCGTATTTGTGCTTACGAAACGTAAGAAATGCTAAAGTTTGCGTTCGATTTTGTCAAATTTAGCACAAATTTAGGAAAATGCTCACCAAACATAAGGAATTTCCTAAATTCTGTAAGGTTGCTATTTCCCGTGCTTGCAGAATTTAGGAAAATGCTTACGAAAAAATGTAAACAAACAAGATGGCAGCATAGAGGCCGTTTGATTTGATGAATGTTTCATTCATAAAATTAGCTTTAAATCTAATTTCTTCCAAATCGATAAACTCCATCACAATAGTAGATCAATTATTTGACATGGATACCTCCTATATTCGAGAATGGAGAGAACGGTATAATTCCGGGGAAACCTGAATAGATGGGAAAATTTCAGAATCTAGAGTGTATCCTATTTTAATGATACCATAATTTGATATTTGAAAAGTTTAGTATTAATGAAATAGCCTTAAAACGTATTACAAAGGTGATAAAGTTATCATATTGAGTTTCTCATTCAAAAAATTATAAAGGGATACTTTTAATTATTATTAAGAAAATGTGGTATATATATATATATATATATATATATATATATATATATATATATATATATATATATATATATATATATATATATATATATATATATATATATATATATAACTGCTAACTAACTCTTTCGTATATGCAAAACCTCTGCGACAAACTCGGAGGGCTGATAGAGCAAACGATAAGGAACATTTATTGTTAAATAAGCTATGTTGTATGACGCTTCGTTTCAAAGTTACGGATGATGTAAGATAAACCACGTGATGTTGTTTGACGCATCGTTACTTCGTAACCGGAGATTTTGGGTATTCTGTTATGTATGTGTGCGTGCGTACATCTGTGTACTCCGAGGGTTAATAGGGTAACAATAAGGATATTTTGTTAAACAACGTATGTGTTTACCGCAGGGTTGAAAAGCAAACAATGGTAGCTTGTTGTTGAAATCCTTTTATTGGGGAAAATTACAGGAGAGGTGTTCAAAGTGTCTGCCTGTACCTGATTATTCGTTACATCGCCGTACCCATTGCCTGTCGAACTCGAACCTTACCCTCACTATTGTCTGATTTGATCAACCGCAGTGAATATTCGCGCCGAATCAGTTCCTCTCTTGTGTTGACTAGGTTAACGTACACAACACTCTTCATGCTAAAAAATAATCTACGGACGTGGTGGGGCGATCTTGCAGGCCACGCAACAGGTCCCCCTCTCCCTATCCATTTGTCAGTGTAGACTCTGTTCAGATGCGCCCGTACTTGGTGGCTGAAGTGCGCTGGAGCACCATCATGTTGGAACCACATGTCTCTACGGGTCGCAAGGGGTATGTCGTCCATGAGCTGCCGAAGCATGTTATGGAACAGTTGCAGGTACACATGTCCATCCAAACGGTGTGGAATGATGACAGGTCCCAGCAGATAATCCCAAGAATTCCACCCCATATGTTTACGCTAAATTTCGCCTGGTGAACTCTGATGAACATTGCGTGCGGATTGTCCTCTTCCCATATGTGGCTGTTTCTGCTGTTAAAGTAGCCATCACGTGTGAAGCACGCCTCATCGATAAACAAGACATGTGCAGGAAAGGCAAGATTATCGATGCTCCGTTGCAGAAGCCACCGGGCAAATCGCACACGGGGTGCGAAGTCGTTTGGCCCAAGTCCTTGTACTTTCTGTAGGTGGTATGCATGGAGGCTTTGCTCTTGCAAGACCCAAACCACAGATGACTGATTTGAACCCATGGCATGAGGCAATGGCGCGTGTGCTAGTCGACGGGTTGTTGGCGACTCTCTCAAACAACTCTTCTTCAAACGCAGGAGTCCTCGTATTACGCGGTCTTCCACCAATGCACTGGGGACAAAGGGTCCCATTATCTCGAAGGCGCTGATGAAGGCGAGCAAACATTGTCTGTGTGGAAACCTTTCCCGGTACATAAGGTGCGCTCTTCGTCCATTCCCGCCTCACCGTAACACATTATCATGTCGGTTAACTCGAGAAGAGTGTAGTTGATCCATTCGTAAACGATGCCTACACTGTACTGAATCAACGATGGATTGGGCAAGGTAAAGAGGTATTGATTGCCACGTGTTTCCAGAAGGGACGATTAAGCGTACACACGT
>JABUQX010143550.1:0-2500 GCA_015478945.1 Trachelipus rathkii | reverse complement strand
CTCTCTCTCTCTCTCTCTCTCTCTCTCTCTCTCTCTCTCTCTCTCTCTCTCTCTCTACTTAAAAGAGCTTAGAAATGTCTCTTATTTTCAAGTCTTTCAACTGAATGAAGATTAAACGTTTGTCTCATATATATATATATATATATATATATATACATATACAGATATATACACTATACTATATATATATATATATATATATATATATATATATATAAAGAAATGAAATGTGGCAAACGGAGTAAGCGAAGCTCGTAAAATAATTTTAAAAGTGACATGATAGATGGCATTCTTCGACGTTTCGCAACATTTTATAACAGAACTAATAACTCCATAAATTTAATGGAAAGTATAAGTCCGTTTGAACTAGTATCTGTAAATTTTTATGTGTTATATTAGCTTTTTATGTGTTTCGCTTTGTGTTTTTCTGTGTGCTTTTTATTGATTGTTTTATTTTAGAGTTTAATATAGCTTTAATATTTGTATTTTAAAGTAATTCTTCAATTTAGTACATTTTTTTATATATATTTCTTTGTCACTGTTAAAGGATAATGACTATTTAAAAAGTGTATCTAAAAATATAAATAACCCTCCCAGCCCAACTCAGATTAATCCTTAATCCTTAAAGAACAAAAATTCAGAGTACTCCGAACTAGAAACCATAGAATTGGTAGCACTGCTGAGTACATAAAGCCAATATCCCCCTTGCTTGAAAATTGATGACAGAGGCAGTAATAAATAACAGAGCTGGGTTTACTATTGGAGCTCCCAGATAAAGAGTTTGGGTTAAGAACAAGAGATGAGGTTTATAGAAGGTAAGGTGATGCTCAATGAAGTAGAAATTGGAATTAAGACAGTGAATGCTGCTGAAATTGATGAAGAAAGAAAAACTTGCAGTAGGGCAGGTCGGAGGAGTCTTGGCACTACCTGCAGCTTCATCAGTGGTTGCTAACTCCCAGGTGCTTTGAGGAGTGGGTGGATAGGAGGCTAATTTTGAACGCAGCCACCCAAGTTTATTTGTGGCTACGCTTGACTATGCAATCATCATATTTCATAATTTTTCAAAAAGGTATGTGATTGTGTAACAGTGCGTGTCGAGATGTTGAGTAAAGGGGTGCCCACTGGACAAAACTTTACACACTCCCTTGTAGGAAGGAGCCAGATACACCTACACACACACGCACATATGTATATATATATAATAATAATAATAATATATATATAATATATGTATATATATATAATAATATAATAATATATATATATATATAAGATAATAATATATATATATATGAAAATAATAATATATATATATATATATAATAATATATAATATATAATAATAATAATATAATATATATATAATAATAATAATATATAATATATATATATAATAATAATATATATATATAATAATAATAAATAATAATATTCTATAATAATATATAATAAAAAAAATAATATGTAATATAATAATAATAATATATATATATAATAATAATAAGACGTAATAATATAATATTAATATATTTATATATATAATAATAATAATATAATAAATAATATAATATAATAATAATAATAATAATAATAATAATAATAATAATATATATAATATATATATATATATATATATATATATATATATATGCCAAACGGATATGAAATGTATATAGTTAGTATTAATTAAGAAGTTATTAAATTTATTTCACAACGGAGAAATGAATTGTAATAACTATATTGTATATAAAAATTATTTGATAATATTAATGCAATATTTCATATTTATGTAAAATATATATATATATATATATATATATATATATATATATATATATATATATATATATATATATATATATATATATATATATATATATATATATATATATATATATATATATATGTATATATATATATATATAAATTATATATATATATATATGTATATATATATATATATATATATATATATATATATATATATTTATATTTGTATGTATATATATATATATATATATATATATATATATATATATATATATATATTTATATATATATATATATATATATATATATGTATATATATATATATATATATATATATATATATATATATATATATATATATATATATATATATATATAATATATATATATATATATATATATATATATATATATATATATATATATATATATATAATAATAATAAAAATATATTTATATATATAAATACAAATATTTTATATATATATATATATATATATATATATATATATATATATATATATATATATATATAATAATAATAATATATATAACATGAAATAAATGAGATTGTTCTGAATAGTGTAATTTTTTCTCAATGATTCCATTCAGTGTCTGCTCCTCATGAGATAATGTAGAGTGGTTTGTTTGGAAAAATACTTTAGATGTTTTTGGGTTACAAAGACATAAATTCAATTAATATATATATATATATATGTATATATATATA
>JABUQX010143549.1:27500-29926 GCA_015478945.1 Trachelipus rathkii | reverse complement strand
TGTTTATCCAATGTTTTGACTTCATAACGAATGCTTATTGTGCAAAGATCATAATCAAACGAAGTCAATCTATTTCCCTTACATGCTCAGTTTGCTAGCGAAAACACAGTTTGTAGCATATATATATATATATATATGTTATATATATATATATATATATATATATATATATATATATATATATATATATATATATATATATATATATATATATATATATATATGCATATATATATTTATAAATATATATATATATATATATATATATATTGTTATAGTTATGTTATTATATATATGTTATATATATATATATATATATATATATGTTATTATAAATATATATATATATATATATTGTTGATATACATATACATACATTATTATTATTATTATATATACATATTACATATTACATAAACATTTTATATTGATATATATATATTATTATACATTATATATTATTATTATTATTATTATTATTATATTATTATTATTATTATTATTATTATTATTATTATTATTATTATTATTATTAGCATATATATATACATATTATTATTATTATTACATATTATTATACATTATATATTATACATACATATATTATTATTATTATTATATTATTATTATTTGATACATATTATAAACACTAATTTCATATATATTACATATTATTATATATTACATATATATATTATTATTATATATACATTATTATTATTATATTATTATTATTATATTATTATTATTACATTATTATTACATTATTATTATTATTACACATTATTATTATTATTATTATTATTATTATTACATATTATATTATATTACATTATTATTATGATATTATTATTATTATTATTACATATATATTATTATTATACATATTATTATTACAACATATTACATGTATATATTAGTAATATATTATTGTATTATTATTATTATTATTATTATTATTATATTATTATTATTATTATTATTATATATATATATTATTACATTATTATTATTATTATTATATATATATTATTATTATTATTATTAACAACATATTATATATATTATTATATATATATTATATATATATTATTATTATTATTATTATATTATACATACATATTATTATTATATATACATATTATTATTATTATAAACATAACTCAAAAATGAAAATTATACATATTATATTGTTATATATACATATTATATTATATATATATATTATTATTATTATATATATTATATATATATATAAATTATATATTATTATTATTATTACACATAGATCTCACAACACCTTATTATTATTAGAAAGATATTATATTATTATTATTATTATTATATATATTATATATATATATATATTATTATTATATTATTAATATTATATAAATCATATTATATATATGATATATATATTATTACATATATATATATATTACATATATATTCACAATACATATATATATATATATTATTATATTATTATTATTATTACATATATACATATTATTATTATTATTATTATTATTATTATTATTATATTATTATTACTATAATCCTCAACCCTGAGGCAAATGATACACAATAATAATAATAATAATAATAATAACAATAATAATAATAATAATAATAATAATAATAATAATAATAATAATAATAATAATAATAATAATAATAATAATAATAATAATAATAAAAAAAAAAATAATAATAATAATAATAATAAATTGAGAGAAAATGCAGATTTATGAAAATTATGATGCTTCATTCGGAAAGCGTATAAGACACTTCAGATGTACTCAGACAGGACGTGTTCCATAACCTGACAAAAGGACGGAACGGTGAAGCTATTTTTGCTTTTTCCTATAGTGCAAGAAAACAAAATGATTTTTAAGACTTTGAACTGAAAATCTTTTGCACACACTTCTGCGCTAAATTAGGAAGACGAATCCCTAGACATTTCAAGAAATAGAGCAATGTACTGTTTGTTCTCTTTCAGTGGCAACACATCCTCATTTACGAATAAGGAAATCATTTCATAGTCACCTCATAGGTTCTCCAGCAGAGTAAATATGTACTTCGTTTTGTAAAAAAAAATTATGTTGTAAAAAGCTCATGAGCAAGACGTTCATTTTTTTTTTTTTTTTTTAAAGGAATACCTCATGGGCATTTTCGATGAAAGTCAAAAAGGATGCCCATTTTTTACAAAAGAAGAGTGCATCATCAGATAATTTAATTATTAACATATTTATGCCAAAATATCAAATAAAAATTAGAGGGTGCATAACTCTCGAGAATTTTGTTTTCTTAATCAGAAGATTACAGCCAAGAATCTTTATAAGAAAACCGAGAAATTTGCTTCATTTCGAGTATGAATGGTTTCATTTAGAAAAGCTTTTACAATCGGTCATATTGAAAGA
>JABUQX010143549.1:10000-12500 GCA_015478945.1 Trachelipus rathkii | reverse complement strand
AATATATATAATAATAATATATATATATATATATATAATAATAATAATAACATATAATAATATTATTATAATAACTATAATAATAACAATATATATACAATATATATGTAATATATATAATATATATATATTAACATATGTATATGTATATCCTCTGCTGCTCTTTCTTCTGCTGCCCAACCTCTGCTGCTGTATATATAAATATGTTATAATATATATATATATATATATATATATATATCAGGGCTACAGGGCGGAGAACCTAGTCGCAAGGTTTTGAGTAAGAGGCCGGAGCAGAATCTTTTGAGGGGCTGGGGCCGGATCCGGGCAGAACCGGGCCGGAGCCGGAGCCGGAGCCGGAGCCGGAATCAGGCCGGGTTGGGCTATAAAAAGCTGCTGCTTCCTCGAGCTCCGGCGATTGTATTACTGGTTATATATATATAATAACATATATATATATATATAATACTGCTATATATTTCATATATAATATATAATATATAATAATAATAACAATATACTTTACACATATATATATATATATATTCTTTTACATATACATATATATGTATATGCTGTATCTTTAATATAATATATTAATACAGCAATATGTATATATATACTTTATAACTGCTGTATATATGTAATATATATACTTTAATAACAACTCTTATCTTCAATAATATGTATGTATACTTAATAACTTAATATGTAATATATATATATATCTTGGTGAGAGAAGATCACCTCCAATCCTTAGATAACTTTATAGTTTGGTACATTGAAGGTTTAAGTGATTAAGCGGATGCTTACTTATATGTAGCATATGCCTGCTGTAATAATATAACCTTAGCAACCTTAGCCAATAGTACCTTGCTGCTTATAATGTATATATATGCTCTTCATATAACAATAATAACATATATATATATATATGCTATATATTATATATAATAACGCCATAGCATAATATAATAATAATATATATATATGTATATATATCTTATATATATATATATATCTTACCTGTATATATGTAACATTTATAATATATATATATATATATATATAATAATACAACAACAACCAGCCATTATGCTATTGTATATATGTATAATATGTATATATATATAATAATGTATTGTAATAATAATAATAGCCCAGCCAATATCCATGTATCTTGTACCACACCAGCGCCAATGGCGGCCAGCAATAACCAGCCAAAGCGGCCAACCAGCGCAGTAACAGCCTGCCTTGTTGCCAGCCCAGCAGCCAGCAAGGCTGCAGCATGGCACGGCCAGCAACCAGCCCAACAGGCGTTAGCCAGTAGCTGTACTAACCATTTTTGTATGTATAGGCAGCATAGCGCGCTTCTTCTTCGCTCAGCTCAGCTGTAACAACAATAATAGCCAGCAGCAATAACTTCTTCAGCATAACCAACAACAACAACGCATAGTAACCTGTAGTATATATATATATAATAATAACAATATATATATACATCCTTCCCTCACTTTAGAAATTTGCTTATGTATATTATTATTCAATAATAAAAAAGTTTCTATACTTCAGTAGATAACTTATTAGTTAAGTTTTATATCCTTAGAAAAAATCATGTCAACTAAACCAAAGTCGGAAAAAACCTCATGTACTTGAATATTTTACTCGCTCTGAAGATAAAACTTACATTTGTCAATATGAAATAGTTAACACTGATGGAAACAGTCACATTTCGATCATGCTTATAAAGAGTTGAACCATAGATTACTAAGGGAAGTGTCATTAATTCAACATTTAAAACTCTCTCATCCAGACATTTCTGCAACTGTTAAAAGAAAGGTGAAGCAAAAGCTGTTCAAGATAAACCTCCATTTTCAAAAACTCAGACTAAAAGTGGATACTTGCACCATTTATTCAAAAAGTATTCTGTCTATGTCAGAAGCAGAAAAATTTAAGAAGATACAATTGATTATAATGGGTTGGCCAAAGATAGTGATAATTAAGGTTTTGCGAACCAGGATTAAGCATTGATGTGGAGATAGCAGTTCAAGCAAGTCCCTTTAGACCGGGAATATGTTCATTCGTAAAAAATAGTTCTAGAAGAAACCTTGAATAAGCAAAATAAAATATTTGCTTCAAAAATTGCTTAAAGGGATGCTTCGCGCATTAAATGAATGTTTGCACAAGGGCAAAGCTAAATTATTTTGCCAGTAATATTACAAATGTGGATGGAGATAAAAACAATATTACTATAACGTTGGCGGTAAATATACCAAAAATGCTAAACTTATATCAGCAGAACTATCTAAAAATTTGTTATTTGGACGTTTTTAAAAAGAATTCAGCTCTGTAAAGTTGCACTGTAAGTGAGGTAGCTTAAGTTACGGATAACTTGCATCCAAACATGATCAATATGATTGAAAAAAAATAAATAAGAACAACATGAGGGTGTGGAATAGGAAGCTGGTAAAAGTGATACTGATTTTATTGAAGATGATAT
>JABUQX010143548.1:0-14802 GCA_015478945.1 Trachelipus rathkii | reverse complement strand
GTTGTACTTCGTTCAGTCGTTTGGGTGTTTAACAGTTTCGCGTTGCTCATTGACATTTCGCGTTTTTCGTGCCCTTCCCCCTAAAATTTCGGCTCGACTCGGCTCTGGCTCAAGATCCCCCATAGATTTCGGCTCCGGCTCCGGCTCCGACTCCGGTTCCACCCAAAACCTTGTGGCTCAGTGGCTCCGGCTTGCGATTTCCGCTTCGGTTCCGGCTCCAGCTCCGGCTCCGGCTTCGCAGCGCTGCCTCCAGGCATATTAACAGGTTGTCCAAATAACAGTTGCACATATGTTATAACACCTCCGGTTATATGGGTGCCTGTCTCAATGCAAACAATGAAGAGGCAAGACTTGCAACCAATCTTGCTTTTTCATCTCTGGCCCCGCCAGCATACGTCTTAACAAGCCAGAAGCATGCGATGCAAGGCCTCTACTTTTCTGTTACTATTTGGTGAGTAGTACGACAGGGTAAAGTGAGCAGTGCCAATTATTTGGCACAACTCTTGAAATAGGTGGAGTAGAGCCCACCTCCCCAGGCTGTAACAAGAGCATCTGGTACGCTAAAGAACAAGAATATTTTTTGCAACAGCACCTTAATAATTATCTTTTTACTGATTTCTTTAATCAGAATATCCCACATAAAGTTATTAATCTAATAATTAGCGTGAACAAATATTTATAACCCTGACAAAGCGATAACTTGAATATATCTGTGTTTAAAGTCTCGAGCTTAAATTTTACCTCTTTATAATTACCATATTCGGGATTTGAGGAACGGCCTATCTTATTCATTTGGCACTGTTCACATGTGCGGACAATATCCTTTACACGTTTTAGCACATTTTTAAAAAAAAAATCCGATTTTACTGCAATTTATGTTCTGTTAATACCCATGTGGCCACGCAGATGCAGATGAAATATTCATTTAATTTCTTCAATACAGAAATCTAGCAACACCACTCGTTGGTACTCATTTGAAATACCCACAAACATCTCTACTTTCTTTTCTTCAAACAAAATTTTTGCTTTACTAGTTTTAAGGCGCTATTTTGTTTCTTATTTATTAATTTTTTTATGTAATCCTCTTTTTGTCGTTCGCCATTCAAATTATAATCAATTTTCCTTTTTTGTCAATAATGATTTTAAGACTCTCGGTACACTTTGTTATCCGATTTAAGCGCTTAATTTCAAAAAACTGATTTTCATCTGCACAGGTGGTATTCTTCTTGCCCATCATTTTTTGTTTTGCTTGTTTAAACATTTAATCTCGTAAGAGGCGAGTGCCGCTATGCTGAAACCTTTATCATTCACACGTGCAGTCAATTCAGGCTTCTCCTGATTGGTTGCTACTTTCCTTTGGAGCTTGTGATTGGCTGACGCTAAGGCGTGAACTGCGTCACTTTATGGGATTTTAAAAGCTTTGTGATTAGTTGAGGAAGTGGCTGGCTCCACCTCCTCCCTGTTCGAAAATCTGTAACAATCGTTTCGATTGCATCTTCTTGCAAATTTTTATCTATTATTTTATTTTGCACCAAATAAGCTAATATGGCATTTTCTTTTTTTTTGAAATTAATTCCCAAGATATATTATAAGGGCTTAGCAAATTCAGTTGTCTCACCTCTCGGGAATTTGGATTGCAACTATCGTTAACTCTATTAAATTTTGTTATCAAAGCACGTAACTGTGTTGAAATTAAAATCTTTCTTCTACTAAAAGGAATCCATAGCGTTTTATCAGCTATGCAATACAAAGGAGATATTTATTTACATAATAGTATTTCCTTTCGGTCGGACTCAATATGAAGCTACAAAAAAGCATAGGATGACTTTCTGCGGTATCCTTCATGATAACTCCGCTACTGCTTCAGTCGACTCGTACACAATTGTTTTGAAGTGTGTTTTAGGACAAAAATACGTCAACGTACAAACATTTAAGACGGCATCTTGGAACCCTTTCTCAGCAAGCTCATTCCACAGAACTCGCCTAGGGGAAAAAGGTTTTCCCTTTGAAAAGGAAGTTAACGGTTCCATTATATATGCGAGACAAAGCAACGATGAGCTACAGAAGCTTACTTCACCAATAAACCTTCTCAATTCTTTTATTTTCTTAGAATTCTAGCTGTTAATTATTTCTCCAACCTTTTGTAGGTTAGGTCGCACTCCATCCTTATTTATAAGAAAGCCAAGGTGACTCAATTTCCTAATCCCTATCTTACATTTTTCTGGGTTTAAACTTATGTGGAAAAATTTCACATGCTCTTCTTTATTTTTAAAAACTAATAAAATTTCTTCTATATACAGTATTTCTGACAGTTTTCTATATGGAAAAACGCAATATTTACCAGCCTCTGAAACGCGGCTGGTGAGCTTCAATAACCTAAAGGTAAGCACGTTTACGTAAATGTGCCCAGATTACTGGCAATTGTAAAAAAAAAATTGACTTTCTTTCTGAAGAGGAATAGTATAAAAAGAATGTGTTAATTCTAGTTTTGCGAAATAATGATAATTCTTTAATGAAAATAGTGCATCGTGGATATTAAATAACCCAAATACATCGACTTTCGCTTTTCTATTTAATTTCCTGAAGTTTGTAATCAACCGTATCTGTTGTTGTTTTTTTCAAGTACCGATATTGGAAAAGACCAAGCTGATTTTGTACGTTTTAAAACTTTCGTATCCAATAAATGGTTTAATTCCGCTTTCCTGCGGGAGTCAGTTTTTTGGGGATTCTCCACGACCTCATCTTGATTGCCACGCCCCCGAATTTTTGCTTAATAAAGGAAGGTAGATGCATCTTCTCGAAGAATGCTTTCTGGGACAATGTGGGCTTGCTTACTCGCTGCCTCTTTTGTTCGACATGTGTTTTTATGAGCGGTTTTTCCTCCCACTCCTTCTCCATAGGTTTCAAAACTCTTTTCCTACCTTCTATGTTGTTTTTATTAATATTATGATTTTTAGTTTTGTATGGATTGAGAAATAAATTTCTATATTTATAAATAATATCATTTAAAATAAAAGGTTGACTAATAGGTAAGAGAGAAGAATTCACAGTTGGAGAAAGAATAACTTTAGAGATACCATGTACATAAGAAGATTATAATTCTAAGTCATGATCGTTATTTAATTGTACATAATTATTGGTCACAGAGTCAAATAATAAATTTAATTTAAAATTAATTCCCAGGTCAAAATTTTTCAAAGACGGTATCCCTAATACATTTAATTTTACATTTGCATCATAAAATTTTTAGTAAATAATTTTTTTAAACCAAATTCAATATTGATTTCCTTAAGACTGTATACTTCAATTTTGGAGTCATTAGCGGCCATGATATACCCATAGGGGTGTTACGTTTCTCTGTTGCATCTGCAATGCAGAGATTGACTTCACTACCAGAATCGACTAAATACCATTTCTTACTTATGCAGTCAAGTACTTTATATAGCTTTGTGCCGAAATTATTGGAAACATCAATGTTGCCGATTGTTTCATTAACTTTATCGGCCACTGCGCATGCGCATGGCATAATTTTTGAGTTCAGGAAAACGAAGGGTGGCAACTCGTTTACAATATTCTCTGGATACTCTGGACACCAAAATATTTTGCCTTTTTCTTGCCATTTACTTTCATCAAAATAAACACAATCATTATGCGTATTAGAATGAGCTTGAATGAAATCGGCGTGACCAACATTTTTAATAATATTAACATTTGAAATTAAAGTATTATCATTTTAGATTTTATTAACTGCTTCTTTATCTTTATCTATTATATGCTATTAATTTTAAACTTGCCTTTTTCGTCCCCTTAGTTTTCGACCTTTGGTTTCACTTTACAAATACAATAAAACATATACACTAATTAATTTTGAGCTTCGCAAACTATAGAAAAAATACCGAATTTATATTACAATTTAAGTTTTTGTTATTATTATTATTATTATTATTATTATTATTATTATTATTATTATTATTATTATTATTATTATTATTATTATTATTATTATTATTATTATTATTATTATTATTATTATTATTATTATTATTATTATTATTATTATTATTATTATTATTATTAATATAAAAGCATTTCAAATGTGCGCGAGTGTTGCCGTGTAAAAACGTACTCTCGCGCAGCGCGAGTAAGTTGTTACACGGAAACACTCGCACACATTTTATTTTATTATTTTATTTTATTTTTTTTATTTATCATTTTTATTATATTTTTAAATATAAAAATATATATATATATATATATATATATATATATATATATATATATATATATATATATATATATATATATATATATATATATAACTATCTTTCATATATATATATATATATATATATATATATATATATCTCAAATGGGTCCTTTTAGGCTGTGTTGTGCCCTTAAACCTTGGAAATGGACGTAGAAGACTGAAGGAGTCCTCTTTAAGGGGGTGCTGAGCCCCAAAACCTTGAAAATGGACATATAAGGCTGAAATTTGGTGATTGGAAAGAAGAGAACAAATCAAGTAGAGTTTCTCACCTTTCTCACCAAGCGCCTCCGTGTAGGGTTATCCGATGTCGTTTGCAAGGCTTCTCCACAGGACCCTCTCTTCGTGCAGTCAATGTTCCTACAGCTGATCCAGTGTCCAACCCCTCTTCGGCACCGCCGCCACCACTCCATCCTTCCATTTTTTCCTTGGTCGTCCCACCAGTCTTCTACCTGCAGGCTGCCATGCATAAAATCTAGCCGGGTATCTCTTTTCATGCATCCTTCTGATGTGTCCATACCATCTCAGTTGTTGTCTCTCGATCAGATCCTCCACCGCCTCAACTCCCAACTCCTCTCTTATCTCAGCATTTCTTCTTCTCTCTCTCCTGATCACTCCCACTATCAGTCTCAAAACCCTCATCTCCGCGTCAACGATCTTACTCCTTATTCTGGTTGTAAGTGTCCACGACTCCGACCCAAACAAAAGTACCTCTTTTAGAATCGTGGTATAAATAAGCGTTTTAACATGTCTTGTCACATGTCTGTTTCTCAGCAAAGGATACAACTGACCAACTCCTCTAGAGTAGTTCATTATTCTATTCTCTATTTCACCCTCCATCATTCCACTGCTGTTTACCGTAACTCCCAAATACTTAAAATTCCTCGTATCTTTTATTCTTTCCTCACCGATCTCTATGTTCAAGTTCTCTCCTTCCCTAGCTATCTTAATCACTTCAGTCTTTCCAATATTCATCCTCAATCCCCTCCGTCGCAGCACCTCCTCCCATCTAATCAGTGCTCTCTGCAACGTCTCCCTCTCTCTTGCAGCTAGAGCAATATCGTCCGCATATGCCATTACAACAATCTCCTCCTCCTCCACCCCAGTCTCTCGCATACAATTGTCCATATACAGGATGAACAACAACGGTGATAACACTCCTCCTGTCTTTCTATCTTCACTCCAAACCTGTCCTATTCCATACGCTGTTCTATCGGCACTTTCACTTACTGTATAAAGTCCCCTTATCACTCTAATCAACTTGGGTTCTATCTGAAAGTAGCGATCCTCGAGTGTCTCCCAAAGTTTTACCCTAGGTACACTGTCAAATGCCTTCTCTAAATCAACAAAATGCCATATACATTTCCTTATCCCACTCCCAGTTCTTCTCTATCATCATCTTCAGATAAAATATCATATCCGCTGTCCTCGTCCAGGCCTAAATCCATACTGCGCATCATTCAGCTTGTCCTGACTCCCACCCTGAGCCTTTTCTCCAATATCCTTTCATATAACTTCATGTCATACGGCAGCAACGATACGCCCTTATAATTGGAACAGTCGCCCCTATCTCCATTTTTGAACATCGGGCATACTGTTGCCCTGCTAAACTCCGCAGTTACTCTCTCCACTTTCCAGAAATCATTAAACTTCTTCAACATCCATCGCATGACCTCCTCACATCGCATTGTCTCCACTGGCAGCAAATCACATCCTGGGCTCTTCCCATTTTTCATATTCCCTATTGCCATCTCCAACTCTTCCATTGTTATCGCACCCTCATCCATGTTTATTCGGAGCTGTTCCTATCTGCGTTCCGGAAGGTTCTCTTCTCCTTCCTCTTGATTATATAACTCTGTAAAGTACTCTCCCCACCTATCACTGATCTCACCAGGGTCCACTCTCAGCCTACAGTCCTTATCCTTTACTGAGTGTGCAACAGTCGACTCCTGTCCTTGTAGGTTTTTTGCCATGTTATATATTAATTTCTTAGTTCCACCCATATCCTGTCTCAGTTGTTTACCGATCCTCTCCCACGTTTACTCCATCGCTCTCCTTTTTATGGTCTCAGCCTCATTTCTCTTTACCACATATTCCGCTCTTGTCTCAGGGGATATTCTTTTCATCCACGCTCTAAACTTTTTATTTTTCTCCTTTACTGCACGTGCAACTTCATCTGTCCACCATGAAGTTTTTTTCTTTCTGAAATCCGTTCTTTTTACCCCCAGCATATCTCTCGCACATGTTATAATTTTTTCTTTAAAATTCTCCCACTCTCATTCTATATCTACAACATTCTCTTCTTCCTCTGGTATAATATCAAAGACTCTTTCTACAAAAACCCTTTTCACTTCATCTTCCTTTAATCTCTCCACTGCTATCCGCTCTCTCGTTACCATCTTCACTGGAAACGGTGGTTTTTGATTTAATATTCCTACCACCAAATGATAGTCCGAATCCAGCGACACTGTTGGTATACTTTTCACGTCCCTTACCACCTGTACCAGGTCCATCTATGCGAGTCCCTATGTGCAAAGTATGTATTCATCACTGTCAACCTATTGCTTACCGCAAAATCCAACAACCTCTCCCCCTCAGCGTTTCTTTCTCCTATTCCAAACGCCCCCACTGCTATATCGGTACCTGTTCTCTTCCTTCCTATGTGTGCATTCAAGTCTCCCATGACAATATTCACTTCAGTATTCATTCCGTCAAACATATTTTGCAACTGTTCATAAAAACATTCTTTTCTTCCTGTGATCTTCATTGGTGTGGTGCATAGACCTTTATTATGCCCACACGTCTCCTTTTAAGCCTCAGTGCTATTGCAATTATTCTCTCATTTTTAAAGACGATGTCCTCCACTCTGTCTGCCAAATCTTGAGTCAGAAACAATGCCACCCCGTACTTTCTCTCCTCATCTTTCCTCTTGTATATCAGTTGGTAATCATCATGTATTCTCCTCCTCCACTCACCCTTGATCCTCGTCTCGCAGACACCAAGAACATCCAGTGTCCTCTCCTTCATCATACCCACAACCTCCTCCTCTTTTCCCTCCATTGAACTAGCATTAATAGTTCCTATATGGAACTTCTCCCTGTGTAGTCGAGTTCGTAGTCCATTTTCATGCCTTGTCAACAACCGAAAAGATCCGTCCTGGTTCCGAGGCATCACAAGTGATTCTGAGCCAAAGCAATCCACCGTCGGCTGGCTAGGCCTGTCACGGCTTCTTTTCTTGAACTGGTATTTAGTCTCCTCCCGGATATGTATAGCCTCTTAATTGAGTTACAGAGCTCTCTCCATAGTCTCCAAGCCCTTGTCCAGTCGAATTAAGCCACGGCACCACAACAAGGTACCCAGCCCATTATCATGGTAGATGGAGCTCCATGATCGCCGTGGTTTTAGCCTCAGTTCTCTTTACCACATATTCAGCTCTTGTCTCAAGGGATCTTAGAGTTTTGAGATTAAATTAAATGCCTGAGCATAAAAAAATAATATAGTGTTTTATATATTTTGTAATTATAGAATTAATAATATTTAAGCAAATATTTACCGCGAGCGCAGTGGAGTTCGCTTTTCAGGTAGGCTTGAACGTTCGCGTTCAAGCGTCGCCTAGCGAAGTTGCTTGTTAATAATTAAATTTTTCTCATTACTATTAATAATTAAATTTCTATTTTTATTATTATTATTTTTAATTTCTACTTTATGGCTAAAAGATACCGATTTATTTTTAAGCATATTTACCTGACCGCCCACTTTATGGAAGAAGAGCGTTCACATTATCCGTTTCCCTGTCCCCTATTTGAAGTTGTTTTGGATAGGGCAGTTACCCCTGAGAGGGGTATAGAAGTGAGAACATGGGGCATTCTTCCGACTCAAGGAATAGGCCTGGTGAAGGGACCGGCCATGATAATAACAAAGTTCGTCCGACGGACCGTTAGGTGCGGCGTTGTCATGTCTCCTTTTTCGAGCCTCCCTTTTCCCTCTCCTTGGACGGCGATTCTCTTCAGGCTGCCGTTGTTCCCGTGCCACTTGGCACAGGGTGCTCACGATCTTCTTGGTTATGATCATTATTTCTTTCATCTGCATTAAAATTTCCTTTTGATTCTCCAAGGCTTGGTCAGATTTTTTTCCCCGCTGATTTGAGATGACCGTTTCTTCGATGGCTGCGATGGGTAGTTTTCGTCACATCTCAAGTGGTTGATATTACCCCAATTGGGGTTCCTCCTTCTGTTGCAAGGGAAGATAGTCAATGTTATTGTGTACAAAGCTTTTGAATAATTTGTCGGCTACGCCGACGAGCTTAGGTATGTCGTTATCTTGGCCAATGTAAACAAACTCATTTGCACAGAAGTAGGTAATTCGTTCATGAATAGTTCTTGAGCAAATTTTAGATTGTTTCTACGAGGAGTTCAAAATTTTTATGGCCTAATACGTCCTTTACACGATTTATGTATTGAATATGTAATTCATTTCTTTCCATTTCTTTTTCAAACAAATCATCCATCTGTTGACGAAGCGCTGGCATGTAAGTTTCTTCCATTGTATCTAAGAGTTTTTGGTACGAGTCAGCTTGAAGAGGGAACTGAATCGTGGATACCACGTTGTTTTGTAAGATGGAAACTAGCAGGCGCACTTCTTCATTTACATCAAAGATCCCATTTAATTTAAACAGAGCATTAGTGTCACTTAACCAAGAGATTAACCCATAGACATTGAATGGGGGGAGTAGGTTAGGGGATAAGGAAGTTGTTTTATTGTGACATGGCTTCCCTCGATTGCCTTGGGTGCACAGGTGACTTCAAAGTTCCCGCCTATGGTGTACACAATTGTTCGTCCTCAGAGTTTGAGGTTGAGATTTCACGTCCTGATGGTGAAAGAGATTTTTGTGGAGAGATGAACTTCCTCTCCTGCCTCCCATTCTTTCTGATAGAAGAAGGAAAGTTTGTATATATTTTAAATTTTGGGCTTCAAGAAGTTCGGTTTTAGAAGTGGATTTAGGTTTGATTTCTTTTATGATTTTTTTTCTTTAGCTGCACATGTTCTGAAACAACGATTTACTCTCTTTTTTAAATAAGGTTTTAAAAGTTCAAACTTTCTTTACGTTATATCAAAACTTTCTGGCACAGTATATAAGTGTCACATATTACACTAGTACTTCCACTAAAATTTTCATTAAAAGCAGTAACACAGTTAAAATACCCACTTTTTATTTAATTATGATTTCACAATAATCCAATAAAGGTCACTAAGTCACTCCGGGTTCGCTAAAATTTGGACAGAGATTCTCATGTCTAATTATAGTTATTTTGGAGTATTAAAAGTGGGATTTCTCTATTTTTTATTTTACAGGTAATTTAAATAGAATAGGTAATTGTTCTTTGTCAATTGGGCAATAAAGGTAATCAATAAATTTAATATGCCACAAAGACTTATTTATAATGGAATACACAATTGTTGAATTATTATAAACGGCACTCTGTAGTGCCTACCTCTCTTCACTGAGGTTCTCAACAAAATCCTGATTTGATGCCAGTGCCCCAAGGTGAGGGACTCGTATCTCGTCACGTTCAAATTCACCTCTCTCATTTGTCAACTTAAATGTTTTTTTAATAGTTTAAAATGTCTCAGCATCAGGCAGTGCATTACTTTACCGGACATTTATAATGGTGCACAGGAGGGTGTGGAAGTCAGCCACCTTACAAAAATGAACAGACATGTACTCAGTACTCCGGCACATGAGACTTCGTCTTTTTCATTTTCCTTCCATGTTCCTCTGCCTCGGATTCGGTGTTTTATTCTGGCACCGGTTTTGATAATTTTATGTAATGTTTATACAAAGAACATATTTTTAAATTAAGGTTATACAAAATGTGTTCAAATATGACTTAAATCGCTTAATCAATAGATCCCAGATAACAGGGAAAGAGTAGGTGTGCGGATGATTAGAGTTTGATATATTGATTTATTGATTAACTGATATTTTTAATAAATATTTAGTAAAAACATGAGGTGTTTTTAATTTTTACATGCTATGTAGCTATTTTCACGTTAGGTTTCTACAAAATGTGTTCAAATATGACTTAAAGCTGCAAAGAAGTAAAGCATTAATGCAATAGCTAATGGCAAGATTGGAGAGGGGTTTGTATGGGGTGGTCGCGCTACAGCTTTACTGCTATACGGTCAATAAAGTACATATTTTTTAATTAAGAGATAATTTTTTTTTACTATAAACATAAAACGTTTAAAAATGAAATAGATTTTCTGAAAATGAATAGCAACAATAGAAAATATAAAACTTATGAAATAATAACGTTTTAAACAAGAAAATGGAATAGTATAGATAAAGAAGAAATTTTGTAAATATAATTGCCTAAGGTTAAAAGGAAATGATGTACTCATAATATTATAGCTAATGATCAAAGTTTAGACGGGTTATATCAAAATATATAAATATAAATATTTGAAAAGAAAATAGAGTATACAAACTATTAAATGAAAATATATTTATTTAAAAAATGTAAAATGTTACATAGCCTACGAGCATCAATATTGCGTCTGTTGTCGCACGCGTGAGCTTCGTGCTGGGTTGTACCTGCTGACGAATTCGCGATGTGGATCACACCATCAGTTACACAAACTAATAATGGTAGTAAATTTAAAAGGAGTGACTATGGTGACTACTACTACTACTACTACTACTACTACTACTACTACTACTACTACTACTACTACTACTACTACTACTACTACTACTACTACTACTACGACTACTACTACTACTACTACAGGAGTTGCTCTCAATGATACCACTGATAGAGGATTAAGAGCAACTTATTGAAAACTCAGACACCAGTCTTTCAGACATCATAAACGGCCTGACCGACATTAGAAACCCGTAATTTATCGACTCCAACATCAAAATCTAGCAATAAAATTGAAAATTCCAACTCAACTGCCGATATGATTTGAATTTCATGACTGTATAGAGATCCGAAACCGTCGGAAACGGTCTCACTGACCTTATAAACTCATAATTTGACGTCTTAAACTTCAGGATCTAACGATGTTATGAAAATTTTCAAATCAATGGTTGAGTAGACATGGCATTTCCTGCCATTGAGAAGCTAAAGACCCTCCCAAAACGGTCTTACTGACCTTAGAAAAGAGTCGCAGATCTTAGAAATCCCCATGTCGTCACTAGCCTGCAGTGCTGCTAATAGAAAAAGTTCTCAAGCTCCTCCGGATGTGAGAGCCATGACCAAGTCAGCTGCTGACATCACTTTGTCAACCTTGCTCTGCGAAAAAAACGATCAGTAGAACTCGAAAATAAAAACTCGAACCATAGCCATATGAGTCATTACCTTATGAGTTCATTATTCAATTTATTAAATTTTCTCGCACCTAACACCCTCCCATAAGAGTAAACATCTAAAAAGAATACATCTTAGAAAAACATAGCTACTATACATTAAAACCGGTAACAACATGCCCTTATGCAAAATCCTAGAACACTGAAGACTTAGGCCTTTATATTCACCAAAGATTTTATTGCACGAGAGCACGAGAGCACGAGATACCTTTCTGCTACTCACAACTTTTCTACTACACTCTGCATCATCCATTCCATTTTCCTCCAAAATATAGTCTAAATACTTAAACTAATATACTTGTTCCAATTGCTCACCATCCAACACGATTTCAAATGTGAACCTTACTCATCAACCACCATCATCTTAATCTTAACTATATTTTTTAAAAACCCCCTCCTTTCGCACACTATACCAAATTCTCCAAATAATCCCCTCAAATTTTATTCAAATTCTCCGAAAAAAGCAAATCATGAGCGAAATATTTATATATATATATATATATATATATATATATATATATATATATATATATATATATATATATATATATATATATATATATATATATATATATATATATATATATATAAATAAAGTTATATATATATATATATATATATATATATATATATAGTTATATCAATGTAGCATGGAATTAAAATCGTACCGTTTGAAAATGAAAATCGCTCTGAGGTGCAAAAAGTTTTATTAGATCTCTTAAGAAAACTGTCGTACTTGAGTACTCTGATGAGGGAATTTACTCCCTCATCGCCCCCAAATTTTGAATATGGGG
Organism: Trachelipus rathkii; assembly: GCA_015478945.1. NCBI lineage: Eukaryota > Metazoa > Arthropoda > Malacostraca > Isopoda > Trachelipodidae > Trachelipus > Trachelipus rathkii. The sequence goes on along the minus strand of JABUQX010143548.1, from coordinate 2,372 downwards.
TAAATTTTGCTCATTTCTTCAATTTTCTTAAAGTATTTATTTGTCGAAATTTTATGTTAAATATCTTTTTATAGCTCACTTCAAGAGAAAAGAATGATTCCAAAACCAAGCCAATCGGATTGTGTCTGGTGATACGTAGTTTAAAAAGGGAAGGAGGCTCCCTCAAGAACATCTTAGGCTCCTTTTGAATGTTAAAAATAACATTCCCCTCTCTCTCTCTCAAAAACTCTCTCTATATATATATATATATATATATATATATATATATATATATATATATATATATATATATATATATATATATATATATATATATATATATATTTTTATATATTTATATAAATATATATATATAAATATGTGACACTTTTTGCTATCTTAAATCAAGCTACCCAAAACTCACCGACGTGAGGAGGTAGTTGCATTTCGACTTCCACTCACCCTCCCACCAGCTTGTTTTCTTTACAAATCTAGTTCATAAACTGTCTTTTGGAGTCATATTTTTTTATTGCTTATCTGGATTTCATTCTGACTCGAATAAATCGTTCTCGATTTTCTTCACCAAAAATTGAATTAGAATCTTTTGTTACTAATCGAACAGCTCTTTCGACGTTCTGTGAATGACAAAGAAATTTCGCATATTGTGTTTTTAAAATATTATCATCTTGAAGTCAGACTTTTAAAGTTTCTGTATCCGTGAATAGAAACAAAGAAGGCTCTGTCATCTGGTAATTTTGCCAAATATTATATAATCTTTTGCTTGGAAGTTGATTTCCGGTATTAGAAACTTCCTTAGTTCAAATGGGTTTTTTCTCATTATGCTTTCGTACTGAAATAATTCTTTGTATTGCAAGCTCACGAATAAGATGTATTTCACCAGACAGCATGCTTATCAGAATATTTTCAGGGTAAGCGAAATCAGCATTTCTCTGAATTACAGAGTCTGTAATATTTTGTAGTTTTAATGGTAGGTATCTTGAAAATGTAATCATATTGAGAACATGCCTTGGGCCGTAGATGCAAGAGGAAGTAGCTTTAATCAAGAACCAACAGGGAGCGTATACTCTGATGACTAATGTCGCTAGGGTAATAAGCCCTTCAGATGGATTCATTTTAAAAACATACAATTTAAGGATTCTTATAACTGTAGTTAGCTGTCGAGAATGTAATATTGAACCTCACATTCTTTGAGATAGATTATTGTATATTATACCAGATCAAATCCTTGGCAAATAAAGTAAGAGTAATTTTTGATCAGTACTCAAATCGATATCTTCCTGCTGATGCAATTTCTGCATTTTTATAGGCTTAAATTTAATGACAGGAAAATTTTCAAACTTCTTTAACTCATTACTGATTTTCCCTGAATAGCTGGAAGGGCTCTTCGTTGCTCCATCGATATGTGTGAATAAATGCCTCAGTAGTAATTCATTTGTATGGAGAAGGCAAATAAACCACTGAAGTGAATGTTATAAAAATTCTTCTAAAAATCTAATAATACCTTAATGCACTCCAACGTTTACATTTGTGCTGTCACAACCAAAAACAGCTAAATCATCGAGACTGATAATATATTTTTTGAAGTGTGATAAAATACCAGAAGAAATATCTGCTGATTGGCCAAATTTTGGTGCAATATGGTTTATATATAATGAGCCCAGTTCCAAAATTAGTATTATATGTTCTCCTAACACAGTTCTATGATAGTATATGCTTCCTATTTTTATTTGAAGTTTTGTTAAATCTTTTCGTCCATCAAAGTAACACTTCTACTGACATGTACGAAAATGCTTACACACGCACACAAACCAATATATATATATATATATATATATATATATATATATATATATATATATATATATATATATATATATATATATATATATATATATATATATATATATATATATATATATATATAGAGAGAGAGAGAGAGAGAGAGAGAGAGAGAGAGAGAGGAATGAAATTTTAATATCTGGGGTGGGATTTAAGATGTTCTTATGAGGTTACTACTTCCTTTAAACTACACGTATTTTTCCAAACGAACAACTGATTGGTTTGGTTTCTGCACCATTCTTTCTCTTGAAGTGAGCTATAAAAGATATTTAATACAAAATTTCGACAAATAAATACTTTATAAGTAAATTGAAGAAAATGAGTAAATTACCCCATATTCAAAATTTAGCGATGAGGGAGTAAATTTCATCCAAAATTGCCTCAAATTTTGACAGTTTTCAAGATAATCTAACAGAAACTTTTGCACCTCATGATTTCAAAAAATTTTGGATTTTTCTACTCCATCCTAATATATATAGTAGAAATATGTTATATAAGAGAGTATATATATATATATATATATATATATATAT
>JABUQX010143547.1:17500-22659 GCA_015478945.1 Trachelipus rathkii | reverse complement strand
ATCGAAAGGCAATAAAAATTTCTGTTTGATTTATATTATCGTGAGAATGATTACAATATATATATATATATATATATATATATATATATATATATATATATATATATATATATATATATATATATATATATATATATATATATATATATTAGTTAGAGTTTATATAGTATATATATATATATATATATATATATATATATATATTATATATATATATATATATATATATATATATATATATATATATATATATATACATATTTGTAAATTTTAACATGTTTAAAACATGATTTTTGTTTCTAGAGCTCTTGAGGATTTTATTTTCTACCCATCGATGCCAAATTCCGTTTTCTATAATAAATTACTCATGTGTGAAGTGTGTGGCCACAGTATTAATCCAAGCTAGAAGGCAATGACTGTAAAGTAAGTGATGCTGTTTATATTTGGAAAAATATGAACATGGAGCTACAAGCTTAATCCACCACCCAACAGACAAGATTTAGCAAAAGTGAAAAGGAGGTATCATCTGTATCATCAGGCAGTAACAGAAGCTCACTTATTGGCGTATATTTTTAACCCATGATATCAGACCGCTGTACTTCCAGAGGATGAGTATTCAAGCAATGGAATTTATGGAAAATGAGTATCCTGAATTGATGCCCATTTGTATAAATTTAAGAGCAAATTCTCCTCCATTTCAAAAAAGTTACCTATTTGATGAGTCTCTGTTGCCAGCAGTACTCCATCTTGGTACAGATCTCTAAAAGAAAAATTAGATGGAATGTTATATATAAAATAGTAAGCATATTGTCAGCAACTTCATCAACAAACTGCTATTGTTGAAAGGGTATTTTCAACTTTCGGACTTGTTCACAGCAATAGAAATAGGTTGGGAACAGCTAAAGCAGGAAATTAGTTTTTTGTATAAAATTCCTAATGATAATTTCAGCCTGACTTTAATGATGACTTTCTCTTCTCTCTCTTCTCCTCTTTCTTCTCTTCTCTTCCCCTCTCTCTCCTCCTCTCCTCTTCTCTATATATATATATATATATATATATATATATATATATATATATATATATATATATATATATATATATATATATATATATATATATATATATATATATATATATATATATACAAATAGATATGGTATTTAAAGAGTAGTATATATATATATATATATATATATATATATATATATATATATATATATATATATATATATATATATATATATATATATATATATATATATATATTCCTAGTATCTTAAATGATAAAGGTAATAAGAATTAATTTGTATACTCATTCATGTTAATTTGAATAAACTAATAAAGTATAACCTTTTTTTTCGATAGAGTTTATATATTATAATATATCCCTCTTATTTTTACTTTATGAGTTTATGTAAACCTCTGAAAATAATAATAATTTTATACCAGCTTACAGTTATCAAGAAAATTTGAAATTTACGAATCTAAAGAAATTTATTAAGGAATTTTTTAAAATATGTGTTAGCATAGTGTATAACAGTTTCCAGCAGTGATTTTTTGCCTTTAAAATCTATTAAAACCATTAAACTACATTAAAACCATCAAAATAGCATAAAAACCATTGGTTTATTTGGTTTATTTAAAAACCAATGTTTTTTTTTTTTTTTTTAAACTTATATATATATATATATATATATATATATATATATATATATATATATGTAGAGAAAGAGAAGAAGAATAAAGATATATCATATTATTATGGTATAGTATATATATATATATATATATATATATATATATATATATATATATATATATATTTGTGATGGCGCACCCAACCCCATCCAAAGATGCGGAATATCTGTAAAAACATCCAACTCCACATCAGCATATCCGCGAATTAATTACAAATTTTCGAATGTCTTAAAGCTTTTATCCACTTTATCATCAAGATAACTTTATTCTTTTTAAAGTAAATTTTTACAATTGATAAGTTGCCAAATAAAGTGAAAATAAATGCTTGTTATCTCGAAATTCGGTAACAAAAATGTTACAGAATTTCGAGATACAAGCATATATTTTCACTTTATTACCAAATGTTCCAAGTGTTAAATTGTTGTTACTCTTTTCAATCACGCAGTAGTTTTTTTTTTTTTTAAATTTACACTTCACGGGCATTGCCCTATTCTAAAGAGGAGAACTTCTCCAGGTAATTTCTGGATTCGGACAAGGGTTTGAACCCGGGCCCTTGCCTTGTAACTCCTTCCCTCTACTGATTGGGCAAGCATGGTATTGGCAATATGAACTCTGCATGATCAAAGGAAGTAATAAGAAAAGCTTCGACCACCAAAGTTGAATGATAATATTAATATAACTCCCAATAGAACAGTAAACTACAAAGTATGAAATGTTCATTAGTTTTGAAGGTGAGTTTTGATCTTGCTAGAAAGTTCAGCCACAAAAATAAATAAATACATGCCATCAGAGAATAGCTGGATTATTATTGCAAATACTCATGAAGCTTTTAAACCAACTATACCAATTCTTCAAATGCATATAGCATTCAGCTATTGAAATAACTAGAAAAGTATTATTTATTCAATTGGTACTTCAAATGATTACTTAAAGGAAAGAAAAAGTAATCTTGACATTAAATATAACACTTTGAAAACTAATTATATTTTAACCGTAGTAACTTCTCTGATAAATATCACGATATTATAAATATTACGGTACAAATCCAAGTATTTCACCTCATATATATTGATATCAATGGGAAAGAATTGCTTTTTGCTTAACTGCCTTCAAAACAAAACTGACTAAAGAAATTACTGTACTGCTGAACTGCAGGAAAAGTCATCGAAAAAAATGTTTGAGAACCACTGAATTTTTTCTTACTATCTAGCAGTGGAGGTGCCCCTGAGGCTGGACGCAAAAAGTAACGATAAAATGAGCACAAAATTACACTGAATTCTTAAAGACATATGAGGAAATAATACCAAATTGAGTCGACATTATGGTTCGCCCTCCCAGCAAAATTGCGAGCAGGAGTTTGTTTTAGCGGAACAAATATTGTACAGAATGAAAGCCAAATTGACCCATGTCAAAAATATCATTATCATGATATCAGATATATATATATATATATATATATATATATATATATATATATATATGGTTAAGTTATTTGCTACATATGATATTATTATTATTGGCTATTATTGGTTATTACAGTATAGAGATGAAATAGTTAAAGAGTTGTATTGGTTATACACATATGCATATATATATATATATATTTAGATATATATATATATATAGATATATATATTATTATTACATACATATTATATTATTATTTATTACATATATATTATATATATATATATTATTATTACATATATATATATTTATATAAGAAGAAGAAGAGCAGTTATTGGAAATATATTATTATATATTGAGATATATTATTATATATATATATATATATATATATATATATATATATATATATATATATATATATATATATATATATATATATTTCCTCCGGTGGGTAAAGGTTTGAGGTCCATCAAATTCTTCGAGAGCTGAGTGAAATTCTCAAGTGATTTCCAATTTAAAGGCCGACTTGCCCCGATGCAAGGCGTTTGAAAGTGTAAAAGTCAAAGGTAGTTGTGGAATTAGATAAAGCTAGCGTGTTCCAGACTTTAACAGAGGAGTACTTGCAAGATTGATCTTATCGGTCTAAGTCTGGGGTTAGAAAGTTGGATAGAGAAAGGACGAGACTGTGCAGAAAGGCATGTCACACGAACTCTTCTCAATTGAGGATATTTGCTATTGGAGATCTATAGCGATAGGAAAGTGGGTGATAAAACAATTTGATGGCTATGAAGAAGCTGAAGAGAAAGTTAATGAGAGCATGAGTGTTGGTATGACGAAAAGTCCTGGGCTCCATCTTTTCAAGGAGAGTTGTGTTAGTGAAACCACCCTAGATGTGAGAGGTATATTCCATACAGGGGAAAACGATACCCCAATAAAGAGCAATTAATTGGGGTGGCGTGAAGAAATTCTAAATATGTCTCAGAAGACCCAACCTCTTAGAAGCTTGTTTAGAAAGAGATGTAAAGTGATCATTCTAATTAAGATCAAGAGAAAAAGAAACATAAAAAATATTAAGGACAGACGAAGGTTTGAGTTGAGTGTTTTCGATGAAGATGTTATAGTTGTATGGAAGATTTTGTCGAGTTTTTGAGTTTTTGAGGCATTAGAAACAACCTTGTTCCCAATACCTTAACTAGAAACTTGGTAAAGATCAGATGGTAGACGTCCCAAGGTTGCCCTTCTGCCCGTACCGAGAGCTAATCGTCGTAGGGAGGGACGTCTTTTAAAATGAAAGTATAATTGATGGATGATGTCGTCATCATAGGAGTAGATAGGTTAAGTAATAATTGAGAGAAGGTCATTAATGAAAAGTAGAAAAAAAATTGGGTGGGGGATAGGACTAAGCCATGATGAACAACACTATTTATAGATTTGAAGGGCAAACGGAGGTCATCCTTAACAGCTGCTATTTAACGGCCGTAAATTAAATCAGAGAGAAGGATAGATACAGAAAAGCTGAAGTTTAAAATTCAAAGCTTTGTGTCATACTCTATCGAAGGCTTGCGATATATCTAACGCAACAGCAAAAGATTTACCGAAATGTCTAATTGCAGGAGACCAAGAATCAGAAAGAATAGAAAGATGATCACTAGTAGAGCGTTTCTAGCAAAAGCCATATCGTCGATCAGTGAAAAAATTAGAAGAATTATGATGTTTCCAAATCTTCCCCTTAAGAATAGATTCGAAAACATTAGGAAGGACTGAAGTTAAAACGATAGAACAATAGTCTGATAGTTAAGAGGGATCCTTTTTGTCACAGGCTGAATGAGCAAACGTTTACAGGAGGAAGGGAAGGTCGAAGAAGAAAGGCGGAGATAGAATAGTTTACCAAGGCAGGATGAAAGTTCGGTAGCACAAGTTTTGAGAACCAAGGAAGGAATACTAAGGAGGCGTACGGTTTTGATAGTATTCCTTCCTTTGAGAACCAAGGAAGGAATACTATCAAAACCGTACGCCTCCTTAGTGTTAATCTCAGAGAGAGAGAGAGAGAG
>JABUQX010143547.1:0-12500 GCA_015478945.1 Trachelipus rathkii | reverse complement strand
TTAGCTTAAATCAAATCAGATTTAGATTAATTTGAAGGTCATTTCTCGTGAATGTTATTAGAAATATCATTCATTAGAGACCGATCCTTTTATATTACAAAAATATTAATTATTTTTCCGATTTTGACTTTTAAAGAGACACGAGTCACTTTCTATTACCGACTAGACAGATTCTTTTTTTTTCTTGTATTATACATTCCACAGTGTCAGTTTGATAGAAGGATTGTAGTCTAAAATCCGTGGTAATTCGCAGATACAACACATTGCATCGTTTTGTTTATTACAACAGGTTACACTGATTAATTTGGGATTCTTCTTCTTGTTAAAACCTACACTTAAAATTAATTTCTATCTTCTCTATATTTTAACTGGGTGAGTTTTTAAAGATTGTAGACACATTTGGTCTATTTGTGATAATCTTTTTCTTTATATACTTCACATTTACCCTAACCGTATCCATCTGGTTCTTCAGTAGTTTGGTGAGAAAGTTTCACACGGTTAATTACATTATCAGCCAAACATACTGAAGGAGGATTAATACCAGCTGGATTCCGTCATTGTCTGTTGAGATTTTTGTAAATTCTCTCTGACAATACTGTAAGAGGATATCCACTGGACAATAATAATAATAATAATAATAATAATAATAATAATAATAATAATAATAATAATAATAATAATAATAATAATAATAATAATAATAATGATAATAATAATAATAATAATAATCATAATAATAATAATCATAATAATAATAATAATAATGGTGGCAAAAAATTTAGAAGGAAAAGAGAAAAAAACAGAAGAAGAGGAATAAGGAATGAGAAGATGCAACAAAATCAGAAGAATTGATTAGAAGAAATGATTTGCTTGGAGAAGAGTTTGTAATTAGAAAAAATTTCAAATAGTACAGAATCCTTAGTTGGATGGATTCGGAGGTCGGACCCAGTCGGAGTCGTAGTCGGAGTCAGAGAAGGAATGAAATTTTTTTCTCAAAATATTTTTAGGTGAAAAACGCATAACAGAAGACATTAGCGACAGAATTTTCAAAATGGTGCAGAAACTTTAGTCGGAGCCGGAGCCGGAGCCGGAGCTGGGTTATAATTTTTCAAAAATATTTTTAGGTAGGTGTGCAGAAAACGTACTGAACAATTTTCAAATAGTGCAGAATCCTTAGTCGGATCCGGATCCGGAGCTGGAGTCGGAGCGGAGTCGAAGTCGTAGCCGGAGCCACAGTATGAAATTTTTTCGAAAAATATTTTTTAGGTGAAAAATTTATTGCCAGAAGACGTGTTAAACAATTTTCACATAGTGCAGAAACCTTAGTCGGATCCGGAGCCGTAGCCGGAGCCGGATCTTGGGTATGAATTTTTTCAAAATATTTTTATGTTAAAAATATATTGCCAGAAAGACGTGCTGAGCAATTTCCAAATAATGCAGAATCCTTAGTCGGATCAGATCGGAGTCGGAACAGGTCGGAGCTGGAATCGGGCCGGGTATGAAATTTTTTGAAAAATATTATTTTTATTTGAAAAATTTATTACCAGAAGACGTGCTGAACAATTTTAAAATAGTGCAGAAACCTTAGTCAGAGCCGGAGTCGGAGCCGGAGCCGGAGTCAGATTTTGGGTATAAATTTTTTTCAAGAAATATTTTTTAGGTGAAAATAAATATATTACCAAAAGAAGTGCTCATCAATTTTCAAATAATGTAGAAACCTTAGACGGAGTCGGAGCCGAAGTCTGAATAAAAAAATTATTTACGTTTGCGTGGGAATATATATATATATATATATATATATATATATATATATATATATATATATATATATATATATATATATATATATATATATATATATATATATAGTCTATAAAATAGAACATCTTCAGGGAGGAGAGGCTGGAAAAAATTTCAATCGCGCCAGGACTCGAACCATCGACAACAGCGTCGCCGTTAGACAATGTACAGGAGGCTCTACCACTAGTCCGATCCGCCTCCCTAGAAAAAGAAGACATCTCGGAACAGTTTTACAATCTCGTGCTTCGATACCACTGCTTTGACACTCGATACTTATTTAAATCGACAGAAGGGTGGTTGGAACACCTGCTGGGGCTACATGGCATTCTTCTGGGGTGCTCCTGGGTTACAGGAGCAACCAACCAAAGTCAAGGAACGCCAAAATGGGCACAACATGCTTGTTGCGACAAATTTGCAATTATGAGACGAAGAAAAATTTCACTCGCGCCAGGACTCGAACCATCGACAACAGCGTCGCCGTTAGACAATGTACAGGAGGCTCTACCACTAATCCGATCCGCCTCCCCAGAAAAATAAAGCATCTTGGAACAGTTTTCAAATCTTCTGCTTCGATATCACTGCTTTAAAACTCTTTACTTATTTAAACCCTCAGAATGGTGCTTCGAACCACTGCTGGGGCTACACGGCATTCTGCTGGGTTGCTCCAGGGTTACAGGAGCAGCCAACTAAAGTCAAGTAACGCCAACATGGCACAATATGCCTGTTGCGACAATTTTTCAGTAATAAGACGAAGAAAAAATTCACACGCGCCAGGACTCGAACCATCGACAATAGCGTAGCCGTTAGATAATGTAAATGAGGCTCTAGTTCAATCCGCCTCCCCGAAAAAATTGGCATCTCGGAACAGTTTTCAAGTCACCTTCTTCGATATCACTGCTTTGAAACTCGGTACTTATTTAAATATAGAAGGGCTTGGAACCACCTATATATATATATATATATATATATATATATATATATATATATATATATATATATATATATATATATATATATATATATATATATATATTATATCTATATATATATATATATATATATATATATATATATATATATATATATATATATATATGAGAAAAAAAATTTTTTGCCGTCTGAAAAAAGAAATAATATTTCCAAATGTTTATTTGTGTTTTCTTACATGAGATCACAAAAAAATTCATTAAAAAAAAAAACGAACAGTTTTATTTCCTTCAAATTTGGTACCAACGTTACATATAAAATCATAAACAGACTGACGTTTATATTAAACGTTTTGGTAGAATGTAAGGTGGTGTCAACCGTGATTGATTGTTTTTCCTTCAAAAAATTTTAAAAGTACTTTTCAGAGATTGTCAAAAAAAAATTTTTAAATAAATTTTGAAATAAGGTGTCTAAATGAAATTTATTACCCCACTAAATTGGAGTATTTTAGTGAAAAAAACATTGAAATATCTTGAAAATTGAAGATTTTATTGTCATTTTTGTGGAAGTTCAAAAATAAAAATTCCTCTCTTCCCCCCACGCCCCCAAAAAACGATTTTTTTTCCATAAAATTAAAGAGAAAATAGTTATTCATCAAAAAAATATTATCTTTTATCGGTTTGAAGGAAATGATATTTGAGGATAAAGTCTCCCCTTAATTAAGATCTTTTGACAAAATTTTAAATCAACTGGTGTGAAGCAACAAAATGGTTCAACTTAATTCTTTTGGAAACGAAATCAATTTGAAATTTTTTTATACACTACAAAACGTAGGCTTTTACCTTCAAATGTATTTATAGAAGAACCTGGAATTTTGGATGACACGTTCACACACAATATAGTGTATAGCATAATAATAATAATAATAATAATAATAATAATAATAATAATAATAATAATAATAATAATAATAATAATAATAATAATAATAATAATAATAATAATAATAATAATAATAATAATAATAATAATAATAATAATAATAATAATAACTCAAGATAATAATAATAATAATAATAATAATCGTGTTAGTGATAATACTGAAGACAATAATAATAATAATAATAATAATAATAATAATAATAATAATAATAATAATAATAATAATAATAATAATAATAATAATAATAATAATAATAATAATAGCCAGACCTTCTATCTTCAATTACACCAGTATCGCACAGTGTTGATCTTCCTGTACCTACTCCATCAGAAAGAGCTCACATATCCTCAGAAAGCAACATTTCAGATGACGAAAACTTCGTTGAGAATGTAGACTACATTCCAAGAGGTGCAGGTGGCAGAAGAATCCATACTATCCACATCAAAGACACATAGATTACCTTGTCAGAAGTCTTAGCTTAGCAAAGTCAAATGCTGAGCCTTTGCTTTCAAGGCTCAAAGAATAGGATTTGTTAGATTACAGTGTCCGAGCCACCACAAAGAAAACGTCACAAATGTTCCTTAGACTTCTTCACAAATCTAGATGGGCTATGCTACTGCAATGATGCATCCGGGCTGTTTGATTCAATTGCAGTTATCTGTAATATACTTGAGTGGAGGCTCTTCATTGATAGCTTCTCCAGAAGCCTTAAAGCTACATTTCTCCATAATGGGGATACACATCCATCTATTCTCTTAGTTCATTCGGTGCATCTAAAGAAGGACTACGGTAGTATCAAACTTCTACTACAAGCTTTGAAATATGAGGAGTATAGTTGGGAGACTGTTGGAGACTTCAAGATAGTAGTATTCTTAATGGGACTCCAGAGGGGGGTGGGTTACAAAGTTTCCATGTTATCTTTGTCTTTGGGATAGTAGGGACACTACAGTATATTACCATAAGAAACACTGGCCAGAAAGGACTGAGTTCTGTTTGAGGAAACATAATGTGAAATTTGATCCATTAATAACCCTCAAAAGGTCTTGTTTCCTACATTGCACATTAATCTAGGTCTGATAAAAAAATTAGTTAAAGCTGTTAATAAAGAATCCGCAGCCTTCAAATACTTTCAGGACTTCTTTCCCAAGCTTCCTGAGGTAAAGGTGACAGCTGGTATCTTTGCTGAACCGCAAGTCAGGATAATCACAAAGTGTTCAGGATTTCAGAAAGGCTTAGAGAGAAGGAAAAATTATCCTGGGAGAGTTTGTTGCAGTGGTTAAAGGCTTATTGGATGGACGCCCACAAGGTTCAAAATTCTGTGGAACTAGTTGAAATGTTTGTGTAAATCTATTGTCAAATGGGCTGCAGAATGTCCTTAAGAGTACATATTCTTGATTCCCATCTTGACAGATTCAAGGAGAATATGGGAGCATACTCAGAAGAGCAATGACAACACTTCCACCAAGATATACTAAACTTTGAACAAAGCCATCATTCAAGGAGCTTACAATGAAAATATGATGTGAGACTATATTTGGAGGCTTATAAGGGAAAATAATATATATTATAGTCGCAAATCTCATAAAAGTACTCATTTTTAACCATTTTATTCGTTTCCTACAACTTTGAATTAAATATTGTAGCAAGCTGCCTATATTTTTTTTATTAGCCCAAAATTAAATATAAATGCCGAAAGGAACCCAAGGTTTGAAAAAATTTCGTCCTACAAGCCACAAAAGCAAAGAGTTTCATAGTAAAAATGAATATTTTCTATACATTACCAATCAATGATATTATAAAATAACACTTTTCAACCAGGAACAAAAATTGTGATGCATATTGAATTATCCGCTAAATCTCTGCCTCCTATAAGAAATAAATGAAATAATCCACAACAACACTTGTGAGTTTCTAAAAACAAACCATCTAAACAATTAAACAGAACAAGGAGTTAATCTTCGAAATAACACCAATCTAAAAATTCCTCTCTACAGATTTACTAAGGAACTTCAAGCAGTAAATCACACCTTTGCTATACTATTCAATAACTTGGGGGAGGTACAAAAAAAAGTAATGATCAGGAAATTTGTATGCTAGCATAAAAAAAGTTGCATTGGAATAGGAAGAAGCTAATTTTTAATAATTTATTGTTAAAAAAAAATAGAATAATTCTGCGGGAAGAGAATGCTTTTATCTCAAAAGCATCCTTTTGTCATTTACGTAATCTGACTATGATATATATGAGTTAGATTTCTCTCTCTCTCTCTCTCTCTCTCTCTCTCTCTCTCTCTCTCTCTCTCTCTCTCTCTCTCTCTCTCTCTCTCTCTCTCAAAAATCACAACTGACCAACGAATAGTAAACAATACATCGTATTCAGTACTATTTATATGATTAACAATCAAATGAAAAATTGATAAATTAGAATGATTAATTGTAACAATTAATGTAATTGTTTAGGATTCAAAAATATTTTTTTTTGAAATTATCTTTATTTACTAGTGAAATGTTGCTTCCTTTTCTTCCACTGACCGCACGCCTTTGATATATATATATATATATATATATATATATATATATATATATATATATATATATATATATATATATATATATATATATATATACTATATATATATATATATATATGATCATTTTGACCATTCCCATAAAGCAACAAAAGCTGTGGTGTGTTAATGGCACCAGAGAACACGATAGTTAGTTCCCCTTATTATTTTAGCAATTTCTTGTCGTTAATGAGTTTTATATAAGTAAATTAATTAGTATTTATTAATTAATCGCATTTGAGTTGGTTCCAATTATTTTAATGATGATTGTCGAGAAATTATTTTAAATATCTTATTTGCTGCATATGTTTTATCCTATTTTTAATCTATTATTTTTTATATTGATGAAATTATGTAATTGATTAATATGATTAACTGATTGATGTAATTAGGTAATAAAATATATTTACATTTGTTTAAATATGTCAATTGATATTTGTTTACATCCAAGAGTTCCACGAAAATTTCCGCTGAATCAGGCTGTAAAATCCACATTTTCGAAGAACGCACCATTTATTGTTTTCGGATAGCCTTTACGATAATATATTTTAAATTAATTTCAGAAAATTGTTTCTATGTTAATATATTATTGTACGCTATTACGCAAAAACGAGTTGAAAATAGAAGGCAAAGTGTTAACGCAACGTCGAAGGTGGGGCATAAATTTTATCCTTAATTGCTTGACGACATTCTTGCTGGCCAAATTCCCACACTAGGTTCTCGTAAATCTTTTAAGGGTTGCTATAACTCACATCTCGTATTCACCTTTCGACATAAATGATTTAACTATATATATATATATATATATATATATATATATATATATATATATATATATATATATATATATATTTTATATATATATATATATATATATATATATATATATATATATATATATATATATATATATATATATATATATATATATATATATATATATATATATATATATATTATATATATGGTTATTCCCCTTGACCTTACTCCAGAGCAAATTTTGAAGGGAAATTTAAACAAGAGAATATAAATATCCCGTTTAGTTTTTTGGATTTATACCTATATAAAAAATTTAAATGTATTTTGAACTTCACCATAGTCAAATATATTTATATATACATAATATATATATATATATATATATATATATATATATATATAAATATATATAAAAATATATAGAAAAATATATATATATATATATATATATATATATATATATACTATATATATATATATATATATATATCCTAAATACTATATATATATCAAAAACTACAATAGCTACAGGGAAAGAATATTATTTTTTTTTTTTTTTTATCTTTTTTACAGTTTCCTCGGTAAATTTTTACCAGGATTCCAATCCTGGTAAAAATTTACAGAGGAAACTATAAATAATTACAAAATTAAGAATAATATCAAAACTACAATAACTAAAGGAAAAAAAAAAAAATTTTGGAATCCTTGTAAAATTTTGTTAAAAAAAATTTAAAAAAAGATAAAAAAAAATAAATTGTTTTTTTTTTTTGGGGGGGGACCTAACCGGGATAGAACTATGTATATATATATATATATATATATATATATATATATATATATATTTTTATATAATATATATGTATATATATATATATATATATATATACATATATATATATATATATATAAGGCGCGGCTCGTCCTAAAATATATTGGTAGTTGCATTTTACATTTTACTCCCACACACAATATAAATATATATATATATATATATATATATATATATATATATATATATATATATATATATATATATATATATATATATATATATATATATATATATATATATATATATTGAGGATGGTATCGATAGTACTGGTATCAGTATTGATATCGGTGATATCAGTCGATAAAAATTGAGTATCGGTATCGGTATCATTATCGGTTAAAATAAGCCGATACTTGTACGATACTTCTTACCACGGGTGAAAAATTATGAAAAACTTTTAGATTAAATAATAAATCTAGTTTCGATATATATATAAAAGCTAGTACTACTAGGTTATCTTTTTCTTCGACTTTTTAACTTAGATTTTAGCGTTTCTCCAACTTGGGTTTTAGCGAAACATTTACCTATTTGAATAGCCATTATTATAATTTATACAGTTTTGCTTCCACTTTTTAGTTGGTCAATAGTATTTTTTTTTTTGTATACGCCATTTCATTGAGTGTGTGAGTGCGCAGAGTGTTTTTAAACTTTCTAGTTATTCATATTTTAGATATTTACTGTAAATAGGGTTTTTAGCGTTTTAAAATTTCAAGTTTTAAATTTAGGCTTTGGCGTACGAATAATTTTCCTCATTTCTCCTTTGGTTTTGTCTGTTTGTTTGTCTTTTTTTTTTTTTTTTTTTTTTTTTTTTTTTTTTTTGAGGTGGAGTATGTGCCTATGGCTTATAAAGCACTCCTATAACTACGTCTCGAGTCTCGAATCTCCTAACTCATTGTTCTGTAGCAAAATCTTTCTTCCTTCTTCTACAATAATCTGGTGCTTCTGTTAGTGTTCTCTTTCCATTACACAGATTTTCATGCCTTTTTGATTACCTTACTACTTCTCCTGAACCTGTCATATCTTCTCATCCAAATACTGAGGTCCTCTATTTAGGGATTCAATGTACACAACACTGAATGGATGGGTTCCTTTCATACTGATTTAGGTGGGGAAGTAAGCCGAATCATTCAGTATTCTCCAGCGATCTGGAGCAACTAATTAAAGAACCTACATACATTATCGTCCCAAGCAATTCTTGAACACACTTAGCGACCTATGTTTCACCACTAGTCCTTCTCTCTATAAAGTATAAATACATCGGTCCTATCGGTAAATCTAACCACAACCTTATATCTGCTAATTTTATGCTCTCCAACATCTCCATCTGCCCCTATGCGGTTTTTCGGCGCTTTGATCGGGCCGATTGGGGGCATTGCGGTGCTTCAACGCTGACTATAATTGGTGTGACTGCTTTGACTCTGAAGATGCTTCAGCTTCTGCCGATAAAGTGGGAGCTGTAATCGTTGATGGGATGAGCAGGTTCATTTCTTCTTCATTCATCTTTTAATAATTCAAGATTCCATCATGCTGGCCATTCGGAGCTACAGACAGTGCGTATCGGATGTGGAAAAAATTCTCGTTCTCTTATCACTCTTGCTAATTTTCATTTAGCTAGAAATCGTTGCAGGGTTACTTTGACGAGCAAAGCGGACTTTCACATTAAACGAAAGTGCGCTGACCTCTTGGCTCTTCTACTGACAAATCTTTCTTGACCTCTTGCCAAAAAAATCTCCTAAAAACTTCTGTGAATTATCCTTTCCTCCTCTTATTTGCTTTGATGGTTCTGTTGCTAATACTCCAACTGAAAAGGCCAATCTCTTCGACCTCCTATTTTCCTCTAACTCATCCCTGGACGATTCTGTCATTCCTCTTCCTCCTCCTTCTCCTCTCAGGTGTCCTATGCCTTTACCTGTGATTACATTTGATCAGGTGCATGGGTTCCTGAAATCTATGAACGTTAGGAAGGCGGGTGGCCCGGATGGCAATCTTCCCCGAATTTTGAGGAGTGTGCTTCCATGCTGACCCTGCCCTTCGTTCAACTATATCTTCTATGCCCCAATACTAGCACTTTCCCTCAGTGTTGGAAGCGCGCATATGTCCAACCTATTCCGAAAAAAGGAAGCCGCTCTGACCCTTCTAACTATCGCCCTATAGCTCTAACTTGTATTCTATCTAAGATCTTTGAAACTCTTTTCAACCCTCACTTCTCGGCTTTCGACACTCGATGTCTACTAGCGATATACTTTCCTATTTAACAGATTTATGGTTTCCGCCCTTAGGAACTACGGGAGACTTGCGTGGTGGTGTTTGACATATCCAAAGCATTGACCAGGTATGACAAGCGTCACTGCTCTCAAGCTCCCTCCTTTGGCTTTCCTTCTTCTCTTTGCTTACTTATAGCTTTCTTTCAAATCGCTCAATATTGGCTAGTGTTGATGGGGCGACTTCTCTTTTTCAGTCAAAGTGGTGTTCCTCAGGGTTCTGTATTACCTCCTACTTTATTCCTGCTTTTCATTAATGATCTCTCTTCTGCACATCTAACTCTATCCACTCATACGACGATGACTCGACCCCTCATTCTTCACTCATTTCAATTCTGCTCCCTCTTTTACCTCCTTTTTAATTGCCTCTCGTCTTAATCTTTCCGATTCTACTCTCGCTGATCTGGATAGAGTTTCAGGGTTTGGGGTCGTCTCAACCTTGTGAAATTTAATTCTTTAAAAACTCAACTTCTACAAATCTCCCTCTCTAAGACACCTAACTTTCCTATCTCTTTCGACGGTTCTCTCGTCTCCTGTTGAAAATATAAACATCCTTGGCCTTAACATAAACAAAAAATGGGTTGGAAACCTCATCCACAGCAGTTTGCTAGGGGTGGCCTCAGGAAACTGGGAATTCTGTTTAGATTGATGGGCTTTTTCCTCTTCTCAGTTACTCAGCTATACAAGGTTTCATCCGCCCTTGCTTGGAGTACTGCTCTCATATCTGGGGATGGTTCTGGTTTCATTCCGGTTTTTGGATAGGTTAGATCCAAAAAGGCTTATAAACTATACCTTTACTTTCCAACTCTCTTGACCCTTCTTCTTTGCAATGTAACGTTGGTGCTGAATCTTTTTTACTATAGGTTTACCGCAGCGGCAGGTGCTCCAGGGAACTCCTCGCGTACCACCACCTTTACGACACCTTATTAGCACAAAGGGCTGTTTCGGCACATGGAGTTTTGTGTTGATATTTTTAACTCCAGGCTAGTTCGCTGTATGGTGCTACACACCTTTCCATGCCACATCTGTTCTGTGGAATTTCCTTCATCTTCTGTGTTTCCTACTCAATTTAATCTTTCTCACTTTAAAACCTGCGTCTGTGCTCATCTGCGTAATTTGCGGTGACAACTGTAAAAAAATAAAATAAATAAAAGGTTCTAATAAGGAATTTTTTAAGCTAGCTGAAACCCCACAAGAATGGCATCTCCGACGGTGAACCACTTCTAGAATGCATTTAAATAGCATAACCGAGGAGCTTGCTCGCGTGACAAAAAAAAGATTCACAGAAGTGGAAGCCTCCTTATCAGCAACCCCTGGCAACAGCACTGATAGTGACGATGGTGGCTTTTCAGCAAATAAACCTACTGAAGATGAAAAGGTCTGGATATGTTAGACTTTGATAAGTTCATGGTCGAAATTGCATTGACATCTCATTCACCTTCAAAGGAATCACACCAAGGAACCCCATCGAAAAAAACTGAAGAGACAGTACAGTCATCGAGGAGCAAAGATAATTCAAATTTGCAATCTGTGAAAAGAGGAGATGAGGCTCAACGAAAACATGGAGATGCTGCCTACAGAAGAGAATCCTTTCATGTGGTGGCATGAAAATGGGCCAATGTTTCCATTATTATCAGTACTTGCAAGAAAATAATCATCACCCCCATCCCTCGTATCAGTCCCGAACGAT
This sequence comes from Trachelipus rathkii, assembly GCA_015478945.1. Taxonomy (NCBI): domain Eukaryota; kingdom Metazoa; phylum Arthropoda; class Malacostraca; order Isopoda; family Trachelipodidae; genus Trachelipus; species Trachelipus rathkii. Next base: position 724 of record JABUQX010143547.1, on the reverse strand, counting down.
GAATTATTGCAGTGTGAATCAGGATGTAAACACCCCAAAAGACAGGCTCTCGTCAAATACTAGTGAAAGCTTAATGTTTTTGCATCACAATTTGAGAATTTTTGAATTTGAGTATTGAATGATATCTAACTTTATCTGAAAGGAGTATATTATTATTGTCATGTTTAAGTAGCGTCTTTTTATTTTGTCTTTTCAGATGATTAATTGAGGTCTCTTCTTTCATTATTTTTATTCTTTATATTGTAGCTAGTTAAAGAATCTTCTTGTAAATTGTAATCATGTTAAAATATAAAAGCTAGTAGCTAAACTTTGTTAATACTTACTGGAAAATGGAAATGGAATATTTTTTGAATAAACACAAACATAAAAAAGTTATTAATATTATATTTGCATTTATTATTCCTTAAAGATACTATTTTAATTTATAAAATAAATATACTTGGGCGCTACCAAATGAAATAAATGACTAAGTATTAGTTGTACAGGGAATGCAATCCTGGTTGCCTGGCAGTACACAAATGTTCTATTTTATTACTGTGTATTTATTATAATGTTAAACTATCGGTATCAGTATCATTATCAATGCACCTGAAAAATAGAGTATCGAGGTATCTGTATCTGCCTCTTTTCTGATATCTGTACATCTCAAATATATATATATATATATATATATATATATATATATATATATATATATATATATATATATATATATATATATATT
>JABUQX010143546.1:0-10228 GCA_015478945.1 Trachelipus rathkii | reverse complement strand
TGGGAACTTCTCTAGGTAATTCACACCTCACGGGCATAGCCCTATTCAAGGAGGGGAACTTCTCTAGGTAATTCACACCTCACGGGCATAGCCCTATTCAAGGAGGGGAACTTCTAGGTAATTTCTAAACTCACGGGCATAGCCCTATTCAAGAAGGGGAACTTCTCTAGGTAATTCACACCTCACGGGCATAGCCTCATTCAAGGAGGGGAACTTCTCTAGGTAATTCACACTCACGGCATAGCCCTATTCATGAGGGGATCTCTATTTAATTCACACCACGGGCATAGCCCTATTTAAGGAGAGGAACTTCTAGGTAATTCACACCTCAATGGGTATAGCTCCTATTCAGCAGGGAAACTTCTAGGTAATTCATACCTACGGAAGATAGCCCTATTCAAGGAGGAACTTCTGTAATTCACACCTCACAGGCACAGCCCTATTCAAGTAGGGAACTTCTCTAATTACACCTCACGGGCATAGCTCCATATTCAAAAAGGGGAACTTCTTCTAGGTAATTACACATCACGGCATAGCCCTATTCAAGGAGGAACTTCTCTAGTAATTTACAACTCACGGGCATAGCCCTATTCAAGGGAGGGGAACCTCTAGGTAATTACACCTCACGGGCATAGCCCTATTCAAGGAGGGAACTTCTCTAGGTAATTCACATCCCACGGCATAGCCCTATTCAAGGAGGGAACTTCTAGGTAATTCACACCTCACGGGAATAGCCCTATTCAATCAGGGGAACTTCTCTATTTAAAACCTCACGGGCATAGCCTTATTCAATCAGGGGAACTTCTCTAGGTACTTACCTCACGGGCATAGCCCAATTCAAAGAGGGGAACTTCTATTTACTCACACTCACGGGCATAGCCTTGGTTCAAGGAGGAGAACTTCTAGGTAATTACACCTCAATGGGCATAGCCCCTATTCAAGGAGGGAAAACTTCTTAGTTAATTACACCTCACGGGTATAGCCCTATTCAAGGAGGGGAACTTCTCTAGGTAATTCACACCTCACGGGCATAGCCCTATTCAAGGAGGGGAACTTCTAGGTATTTATACCTTACGGGCATAGCCCTATTCAAGGGAGGGAACTTCTCTAGGTATACACCTCACGGGCATAGCCCCTATTCAAGGAGGGAATTTCTCTAGGTCACCCTTCACGGGCATAGCCCTATTCAAGGAGGGGAACTTCTTTAGTAATTCACACCTCACGGGCATAGCCCTATTCAAGGAGGGAGCTTTCTAGGTAATTCACACCTCACGGGCATAGCCCTGGTCTAAGAGGGAACTTTCTATTTAATTCACACTCACGGCAGGAGCTCTATTCAAAGAGTGGAGAACTTCTCTAGGTAATTCACACCTCACGGCATAGCCCTATTCAAGGAGGGAACTTCTCTAGATCCCTCACGGGCAGCCCTATTCAAGGAGGGGAACTTCTCTAGGTACTTCACACCTTACGGGTATAGCCCTATTCAAGGAGGGAATTTCTCTAGGTACACCTCACGGGCATAGCCTATTCAAGGAGGGAAACTTCTAGGTAATTCACACCACGGCATAGCCTTATTCAAGGAGGGGAACTTCTCTAGTAATTCACACCTCACGGGCATAGTTCTATTCAAGGAGGAGCTTCTCTAGGTAATTACACCTCACGGGCATAGCCCTATTCAAGGAAGGGAACTTTCTAGGTAATTTCACCTCACGGATATAGCCCTATTCAAGGAGGGGAACTTTTCTAGGTAATTCATACCTTACGGCATAGCCCTATTCAAGGAGGGGAATCAGGTAATTCACACCTTACAGGCATAGCCCTATTAGGAGGGGAACTTCTAGGTAATTCACACCTCACGGCATAGCCCTATTCAAGGAGGGGAACTTCTTCTAGGTAATTTACAACTCACGGGCATAGCCCTATTCAAGGAGAGGAACTTCTCTAGTAATTCACACCTCACGGCATAGCCCTATCTAAGGAGGGGAATTTCTCAGGTAATTCACACCTCACGGTTATAGCCCCATTCAAGGAGGGGAACTTCAGGTAATTCATCCCACGGGCATAGCTCTATTCAAGGAGGGGAACTTCAGGTAATTACACCTCACGGGCATAGCCCTATTCAATCATCAGGGGAACTTTAATTTACACCTCACGGGCATAGCCCTATTCAATCAGGGGAACTTCTGTGTACTCCACCACGGGCATAGCTCTATTCAAGGAGGGAACTTCAGGTAAACTCACGGGCATAGCCCCTATTCAAAGAGGGGAACTTCTATAGAATTTACACCCCACGGGCATAGCCCTATTCAAGGGGGAACTTTTCTAGGTAATTTACACCTCACGGCATAGCCCTATTCAAGGAGGGGAACTTCTAGGTAATTACACCTCACGGGCAAGTCCTATTCAAGGAGAGGAGCTTCTCTAGGTAATTCACAATTCTCACGGGCATAGCTCTATTCAAGGAGGGAACTTCTATTTGGCTCACACTCACGGCCATTGCCCTATTCAAAGAGGAGAACTTTTCTAGGTAATTCACACCTTACGGGGCATAGTCTTATTCAAGGAGGGGAACTTCTTGTGGTAATACACCTCACGGGCATAGCCAGCCCTATTCCAAACAAACTTCTCTAGGTAATCCACACCTCACGGGCATAGCCCTATTCAAGGAGGGGAACATCTCTAGTAGGTAATTACACCTCACGGGCATAGCCCTATTCAAGGAGGGGAACTTATAGGTACTCCACACCTCGCAAGTATAGCCCTAGTCTGCGAGGAACTTAGGTACTCACACCTCACGGGCATAGCCCTATTCAAGGAGGGAACTTCTGTAGGTAATTCACACTTCACGGCATAGCTCTATTCAAGGAGGGAACTTCTCTAGGTATACACCTCACGGGCATTGCCCTATTCAAGGAGGGGAACTTCACTAATTCACACCTCAATGGCATAGCCCTATTCAAAGAGGGGGAACTTCTTAATTAATTCACACCTCACAAGTATAGCCCTATTCAAGCGAGGGGAACTTAGGACTCACACCTCACGGACATAGCCCTATTCATGAGGGAACTTGTAGGTATTTCACACCACGGGGCATAGCCCTATTCATGAGGGGAACTTCTGGGGAATTCACACCTCACGAACATAGCCCTATTCAAGGAGGGGAACTTCTCTAGGTAATTCACACCCCACGGGCATAGCCCTTTTCAAGGAGGGGAACTTCTCTAGGTAATTCACACCTCACGAATATAGCCCTAATCAAGGAGGGGAACTTCTCTAGGTAATTCACACCTCACGGGCATAGCCCTATTCAAACAAGGGAACTTCTCTAGGTAATTCACACCTCATGGGCATAGCCCTATTCAAGGAGGGGAACATCTCTAGGTAATTCACACCTCACGGGCATAGCCCTATTCAAGGAGGGAACTTCTCTAGGTAATTCACACCTCACGGGCATAGCCCTATTCAAGGAGGGGAACTTCACTATTCACACCACGGGCATAGCCCTGTCTGGGCGAGGGAACTTCTGTAGGTGGTACTCCACACTCACGGGCATAGCCCTTATTCAAGGAGGGAACTTCTCTAGGTAATTCACACCTCACGGGCATAGCCCTATTCAAGGAGGGGAACTTCTCTAGGTAATTCACACCTCAAGGGCATAGCCCTATTCAAGGAGGGGAACTTCTCTAATTAATTCACACCTCACGGGCATAGCCCTATTCAAGGAGGGGAACTTCTCTAGGGAATTCACACCTCACAGACATAGCCCTATTCAAGGAGGGGAACTTCTCTTTTAATTCACACCTCACAGGCATAGCCCTATTCAAGGAGGGGAACTTCTCTAATTGACACCTCACGGGCATAGCCCCTATTCAAGGAGGGGTTCCTTAGGTAATTCACACCTCACGGGCATAGCCCTATTCAAGGAGGGAACTTCTCTAGGGAATTCACACCTCACATAACCTTATTCAAGGAGGGGAACTTCTCTTGGTAATTCACCTCAGGGGCATAGCCCTATTCAAGGAGGGGAACTTCACTAGGTAATTCACCACGGGCATGGCCCTATTCAAGGAGGAGAACTTCTTCTAATTAATTCACACCTCACGGGCATAGCCCTATTCAAGAGGGAACTTCTTTAGGTAATTACACTCACGGGCATAGCCCTATTCAAGGAGGGGGAACTTTCTCTAGGGAATTCACACCTCACGGACATGCCCTATTCAAGGAGGGGACCTTCTCTATTTAATTCACACATCAAGGGCATAGCCCTATTCAAGGAGGGGAACTTCTCTAGGTAATTCACACCTCACGGGCATAGCCCTATTCAAGGAGGGGAACTTCTCTAGGTAATTCACACCTCACGGGCATAGCCCTATTCAAGGAGGGGAACTTCTCTAGGTAACCTCACGGGCATAGCCATTTTCAAGGAGGGGAACTTCTAGGTTCACACCTCACGAACATAGCCCTATTCAAGGAGGGGAACTTCTAGGTAATTCACACCCCACGGGCATAGCCCTTTTCAAGGAAGGGAACTTCTCTAGGTAATTCACACCTCACGGGAATATTCCTATTCATAGAGGGGAACTTCTCTAGGTAATTCACACCTCACGGGCATAGCCCTATTCAAACAAGGGAACTTCTCTAGGTAATTCACACTCACGGCATATCTCCATTCAAGGAGGGGAACACCCTAGGTATCTACACCTCACGGGGCATAGCCCATTCAAGGAGGGGAACTTCTATAGGTAATTCACACTCACGGGCATAGCCCTTATTCAAGGGAGGGGAACTTCTCTAGGTAAACACTCACGGGCATAGCCTCATTCAAGGAGGGGAACTTCTGTAGGTAACACCTCACGGCATAGCCCTATTCAAGGAGGGAACTTCTCTTGGTAATTCTAATTCACACCTCACGGCATAGCCCTATTCAAGGAGGGAACTTCTTAGGTAATTCACACCCAATGGCATAGCCTCATTCAAGGAGGGGAACTTCTAATTACCACACCTCATGGCATAGCCCTATTCAGGGAGGGGAACTTCTAGGGAATTTCACACCACGGACATAGCCCCAGTTCAAGGAGGGAACTTCATTTAATTCACACCACAGGCATAGTCCCATTCAAAGAGGGGAACTTCTATAGGTAATTCACACACGGGCATAGCTCTATTCAAGGAGGGAACTTCTAGGTAATTCACACCTCACGGGCATAAACCTATTCAAGGAGGGGAACTTGTACTCACACCACGGGCATAACCCTATTCAAGGAAAAGGAGGGGAACTTCTCTGGTAATTCACACCTCACGGGCATAGCCCTATTCAAGGAGGGGAACTTCTCTAGGCAACACACCTCACGGCATAGCCCTATTCAAGGAGGAGAACTTAAGTAATTACACCTCACGGGCATAGCCCTATTCAAGGAGTGGGTGTTTTGTAGTAGTTTCACACCTCACGGGCATAGCCCTGTTCAAGGAGGGGAACTCTATTTAATTCACACCACGGGCATAGCCCTATTCAAGGAGGGAACTTCTCTAGGTTTATTCACTCCTCACGGGCATAGCCCTTTTCAAGGAGGGGAACTTCTTAGGTAAATTCACACCTCACGGGCATAGTCCTTATTCTCCTAGGAGGTGAATTTCTTATTTAACCACACCTCAAGGGCATAACCTCATATTCAAGCGAGGGGAACCAGGTAATTAATTCCTCACGGGCATATCTCTATTCAAGGAGGTGAACTTCTCTACGTAATTCACACCTCACAGGCATATCTCCCTATTTAAGGAGGGGAACTTCTCAAACCTCAAGGGCATAGCCCTATTCAAGGAGGGAACTTAGTAATTACACCTCACGGGCATAGCCTCATTCAAGGAGGGGGAACTTCTCTAGGTAATTCACACCTCACGGGCATAGCCCTATTCAAGGAGGGGAACTTCTCTATTTAATTCACACCTCACGGGCATAGCCCTATTCAAAGTAAACTTCTCTAGTACTCATACCTCATTGGGCATAGCCCTATTCCAAGGAGGGGAACTTATAGGTAATTTACACTCACGGCATAGCCCCTGTTCAAGGAGGGGAACTTCTCTAGGTAATTCACACCTCACGGGCATAGCCCTATTCAAGGAGGGGAACTTCTCTAGGTAATTCACACCTCACGGGCATTGCCCTATTCAATGAGGGGAACTTCTCTAGGTAATTCACATCTCAGTGTCATAGCCCTATTTAAGGAGGGGAACTTCTAGGTAATTTCTACCCTCAGGGGCATAGCCCTATTCAAGGAGGGGGAACTTCTCTATTCACACCTCACGGCATAGCCCTATTCAAGAGGGGAACTTCTCTAGGTAATTCACCACTGGCATAGCCCTACGCAAGGAGGGAACTTCTCTAGGTACTCACACCTCACGGGCATAGCCCTATTCAAGGAGGGGAACTTCTCTATGTAATTACACCTCACGGCATAGCCCTATTCAAGGGAGGGGAACTTCTCGGTAATTTACACCTCACGGGCATAACCCTATTCAAGAAGAGGGGAACTTTCTAGGTAATTCAAACCTCACGGGCATAGCCCTATTCTAGAGGGAACTTTCTAGGTAATTCACACCTCAAGGGCATATAACCCTATTCAAGGAGGGGAACTTCTTCAGGTAATTCACCTCACGGGCATAGCCCTATTCAAGGAGGGGAACTTCTCTAGGTAATTCACACCTCACGGGCATAGCCCTATTCAAGGAGGGGAACTTCTCTGGGTAATTCCCCACGGGCTTAGCCCAATTCAAGGAGGGGAACTTAGGTAATTACACCTCACGGGCATAGCCCTATTCAAGGGAGGGAACTTCTCTGTAACTCACACCTCACGGGCATAGCCCCCTATTCAAGGAGGGTCTCTAGGTAATCCACACCTCACGGGCATAGCCCTATTCAAGGAGGAGAAATTCTCTAGGTAATTCAAACCACAAGTATAGTCTGGCCCAAGGAGGGGAAACTTCTCTAGGTAATACACCTCACGGGCATAGATAGCCCTATTCAAGGAGGGGAACTTCTCAAGGTAATTCACACCACGGGCATAGCCCCCTATTCAAGACGGGAACTTCTCTAGGTAATTCATTCACCTCACGTTCATAGCCCTATTCAAGGAGTGGGTGTTGAATGTAATTACATTCACGGGTATTGCCCTATTCAAGAAGGGGAACTTCTAGTAATTCACACCTTACTGGGCATAGTCCTGGCCTACAGGGAATACTCCACACACCTCACGGGCATAGCCCTTTCAAGGAGGGAACTTCTCTAGCTAATTCACACCTCACGGCATAGCCCTATTCAAGGAGGGAACTTCTCTATGTAATTCACACCCCAAGGGCATAGCCCTATTCAGGAGGGGAACTTCTCTACTACTCCACACCTCACGGCAGCATAGCCCTGTCTAAGGAAGGGGAACTTAGAATTCCGCCACCCTCACGGACATAGCCCATTCAAGGAGGGGAACTTCTATTTAATTCACACCACGGGCAAGTCCTATTCAAGGAGGGGAACTTCTAGGTAATCTCAAACCTCACGGGCATAGCCCTCCTATTCCAATCAGAGAGCTTAGGTATTCACACTTCACGGCATAGCCTCTGTCTAAGGAGGGAATCTTTTTCTAGGTAATTCACACTCACGGGCATAGCTCCATCTCCAGGAGGGGAACTTCTCAGCGGCTCACACTCACGGCATAGCCCTATTCAAGGAGGGGAACTTCTAGGTAATTCACACCTCACGGCATATAACCCTATTCAAGGAGGGGAACTTCTGTAATTATACCTCACGGGCATAGCCCTTATTCAAGGAGGGGAACTTCTAGGTAATTCACACCTTCACGGCATAGCCTCATTCAAGGAGGGGAAACTTCTAATTAATTACACCTCGGGCATAGCCCTGTCTCGGGAGGGGAACTTCTTTTAGGTACTCACACCCCACGGGCATAGCCTTATTCAAGGAGGGCTACTCTAGGTAACTCACACCTCACGGGCATAGCCCTATTTAAGGAGGGGAACTTCAGTAATTCACACCTCAAGGGGCATAGCCTCATCCAAGGAGGGGAACTTTCAGTAATTCACTCCTCATGGGCATAGCCCTATTCAAGGAGGGGAACTTCTAGGTACTCACACCTCACGGGGCATAGCCCTGGTTCAATGAGGGAACTTCTATTTACTCACACCTCACGGGCATAGCCCTATTCGTTGAGGAACTTCTAGGAGTATCTATACCCTGTGTATAGCCCTATTCATGAGGGGAACTTCATAGGTAAATTAAACCTAACAGGCATAGCCCATCAAGGATGGTACTTCTAGATAATTTACATCACGGGCAGTCTTTTCAAGGAGGGGAACTTTAGTAATTCACACCTTCACGGGCATAGCCTCTATTCAGTCTAGGGGGAACTTCTCTAGGTAATTCACACCTCACGGGGCATTGCCCTATTCAATGAGGGGAACTTCTAGTAATTCACATCTCACGGGCATAGCCCTTTTTAAGGAGGGGAACTTCTCTTAATTTACACCCCACGGGCATAGCCCTCATTCAAGGAAGGGAACTTCTATCTCACACCTCACGGGAATAGCCCATTCATAGAGGGGAACTTCTCAAGGTAATAACCTCACTCGGGTATAGCCCTATTCAAGGAGGAACTTCTAGGTAACATTAATATCATAGCCCTATTAAGGGAGGGGAACTTCTCTAGAATCCACACCTCACGGGCATAGCTCCATTCAAGGAGGGGAACTTCTCTTTGTAATACTCACACCTCAAGGGCATAGCCCTATTCAAGGAGTGGGTGTTGAAAGGTAATTCACACCTCACGGCATAGCCCTATTCAAGGAGGGGAACTTCTCTATGTATCTACACTCACTGGCTAGCCCTGTTCAAGGAGGTTAACTTTCTAGGTATTGACACTCACGGGCATGAATCCTTTCAAGGAAGGGAACTTCTAAGTAATTCAAACCTCACGGGCATAGCCCTATTCTAGAGGGGAACTTCTAGGTAATTCACACCTCATGGGCATAACCCCTATTCAAGGAGGGGAACTTCTAGTAATTATACCCCCACGGCATAGCCCCTGGCCCAAGGAGGAACTTCTAGGTAATTACACCTCACTGGGCATAAACTCTGTCTTAAGAGGGAACTTCTAATTACTCCACACCTCAATGGGCATAGCCCACCCAAGAGGAACTTCTCTAGTACCACACCTCCTCGGCATAGCCCTGTCTGCGAGGGAACTTCTGTGTACTCACACCACGGGCATAGCCCTATTCACGGAGGGGAACTTCTCTAGGTAATACCTCACGGCACAGCCCTGGTCTGGGAAGAGGGGAACTTCTCTAGGTAATTAAACCTCACAGGCATAGCCCTATTCAAGGAGGGGAACTTCTAGGTAATTTCTACTCACGGGCATAGATAGCCCTATTCAAGGAGGGGAACTTCTAGGTAATTTCTACCTCACGGGCATAGCCCCCTATTCAAGACGGGAACTTCTAGGTATCACACCACGTTCAGCCCCATTCAAGGAGGGCAGGTACTCATATCTCACGGGCATTGCCCTTGCCCAAGAAGGGAACTTCTAGGTAATTACACCTCACGGGCATAGCCCTATTCAAAGGAGGGGAACTTAGGGAATTACACCTCACGGGCATAGTTCTATTCAAGGAGGGGAACTTCTCTGGTACTCACACCTCTACGGGCATGCCCTATTCAAGTGAGTGGGAACTTAGGTATCACACTCAATGGGCATAGCCCTAGTCTGAAGCATGAGAACTCTTCTAATTAATTACATCACGGGCATAGCCCTATTCAAGTAGGGGAACTTCTAGGTAATTCACCTCACGGGCATAGCCCTATTCAAGGAGGGGAACTTCTCTAGGGAATTCACACCTCACGGACATAGCCCTATTCAAGGAGGGGAACTTCTCTATTTAATTCACCTCAAAGGCATAGCCCTATTCACAAGGAGTGGGAACTTGTAGCATCTCTAATAGCTACGTATAGCTCCATCATGAGGGAATTTCGTAGGTAATTCACACCTCAATGGCATAGTCTGTCTAAGGAGGGGAACTTCTAATTAACACACTCACGGGCATAGTCTCTATTCAAGGAGGAACTTAGGGAACGCCACCCCACAACATAGCCCTTATTCAAGGAGGGGAACTTCTAGGTATCACACCCCACGGGCATAGCCCTCGTGGGAAGGGAACTTCTCTAGTG
>JABUQX010143545.1:7500-20139 GCA_015478945.1 Trachelipus rathkii | reverse complement strand
TATATTACATATATATATATATATATATATTGGAGTTATTATTATTATTATTATTATATATACATATATATATATATATATTATATATATATATATTATAAACATATATATATATATACATATATATAAAGAAGAAGATATATATATTATTATTATTATTATATATTATATATATTATTTATATATATATATATTATTATTATTATATATATATATATATATTATTATAAAGAAGATATATTATTATATATTATATATGTATACATATATATATATAAGTTATTATATTATATATATTATTATATTATTATTATTATATATATTATTATTATATATTATTATTATTATTATTATTATTACATATATAAGTCCATATCATTGCATTTAAGATTGTACTCTTGCTCCCTGCCCCAAAAATCATACAGCTGAGCATGTTAATGTTAAAGAACTCCAGTGGCTAATCCCCTTTGCGCCTCATGTTCGTCAGAAGGCACCAGTGCTCACAGCACATTAAGACCTTCATTACCTGGTTCAGAACTCGCGCAAACAGCCCCAATCACAGATTTAGGTGATCTCACAACAGGACCTCGTCAACCTAAATATCAGTTTTCCCTCTCAATCTTTTCCAGTCTCAAAAGCGTGCCTTTTCAAAAAAAATATTATGAAAACCTCAGTTGCCTTGATTACAGTGTAGAAAAAAATTCCGTATTTTGTTTTTCGTGTCGTTTGCTCCCCACTGGAGAACCGATGCTAAATTTTACAAAACTGGAATTAGAAACTAGAAGAAGATAAAAGATAGATGTGTTAAACATCAGTGTTCCACCGCTCATTTAAAGAGTTCATCTCAACTGTCTGGGTAGAAATCTACGAAATGACAAGGAGACGTCGTTACACAATTGGTTACTGTATCTAACGAGGAAATAAAAAGAATTCAAGAATATTTCAAAATGATAACAGACATTGTGTTATGCTCTGGGCGGCAAGGAATCCCTCTTAGGGGTCATTCGGAAGTAGTTCATTCGGAAAACAAAGGAAACTTTCTTGAAATCTGTGACGTGTTTGCCAATTATAACAGTAACTTTAGTTCCTTGTACAATCGTTACTTTAACTTAACAAGTAATTCAATTTTGAATGAAATAATCGATATCACCGTTGATCTCATGAACGAATTTTTTTTTTGAATGAAATGAAAAAGTGTGGAATGTTCTCAAACATTTATGATGAAGCTCGACGTTATAAGGAGGAACAGCTATCTATATGTTTTCGCTACGTCATTGGATTAGATGTAGAACGGTTTATGAGTTTCGGAAATTGTTCCGAAGAGCGATCAGCTGAGAAAATGGAATCTTTAATTAATCATTTTCTAAAGCAACTAAATTCAAATGTCCCGATAGTTGAATGTATGCTCTGTGTGATAACATGTGGGACTGTGAGAAGTGAATATATGAATAGCTTCCCTGTTTGTGTTTTGAATGCAGAGAATGCATTGTTAAAGAAGGAGATTGCAAGACTGAGTGAAAATTGAATGAATTGAAAGATTTGGTATTTGAGTTGAGAAAGGAGGGAAGTGTTATGAAAAAAGTTAGCAGGGATGTCGAGGAGAGGAGGGAGTGGGATACAGGAGTAGAGAGGAATAGTGATTCACCTAGGTAGGAACATGAGAGGGAAAAGGCTAAAGTAGTTGTTAATAGGTCTGCAGATGAATGGAGAGTTGTATAAAATATAAATAATAAGAGTAGGATCTTGAAAGTCAGTCAGGCTGTGACCTGCAGTAACAGGTTCGACTATCTTCCAGATGGGGAAAGATCAGAGATGGTCAATGGTAATATTGAGTTTTCTAAAGAGAAAGCTGAGGCATTGCTAATTGGAGACTGTATGATACGATACTCAGATAAGACTTTTTAAAATAAGGATAAAAGGAAACGAATGAGAGTATGTTATCCAGGCGCAAAAGTGAGTGATATTGTGGATAGGATAGATAGAGAGATTGTTTACAAATGTTAATTCAAATGTGATTGGGCATGTGGATACAAGTGATATAGTACATTGAAGGTCAAAAGAAATAATAGCAGATTATAAGAGATTGATTCAGAAGATGAAAGCTAGTGGAAGAAGATGCATGATTTCTGGGATTTTACCTAGGTTAGGTGAAAGTCAGGAATGGGGAAGCAGGGCTTTAGGTGTAAATGAAAGGGTTAAGAAATTATGTTTTTCAGAAAATATTAGGTTTTTGGATTTGTGGAGACAATTTCTGGACAAAGATCTTTTTGCAGTAGACGGAGTTCACTTGAGTCGTAAAGGTGTTGAGTTTTTCAGTACCAGTTTGGAGACTTGTCTACCAAAAAACTAGGTAAAGTTAGGGGTGATGGGCTAAATCTGGTTATGAATAATTATAGCAATGGTAACTGTAATAGTGGTGAGATAAATAAAACTATTGTTCTTACAGGGTCAAATAAGGATGATAGCAATAAAAGTAACAGCATTTCGAATATCAAAAGCTTTTACACAAATTCTCATAGCCTTAGAAATAAAAAGATGAGCTGATTAGTTATACCATAAATGAGAATCTAGACTTTATTTGCATAACTGAAGCATGGGTTAATGAAGAATTGTATAGAGATTCCTTTCAGGAAAATGAAATAGACAGATATTCACTTTATTTATACCAGTGTAAAGGAAAGGGTGATGGTGTGGCGCTTTATGTTAAAAGCAATATTCAATCTGTGTTGATGACTGACTTTAAAACTAATCATGCTGTTGAATCTGTGTGGGTAGATATTCTTAAATACAATAAATCATACAGAATAGGGGCATTTTATAGACTTCCTGGCCAGAGTCTAGACGCGGAAATGGTGAAAGAAATTGAGACAGCATGCCACAGTAAAAGAAAAAGGTATAGTCATAATTGGTGATTTTAATTTTCCTGGCATTCAATGGGATTCCTTGTTTAATATGAACCATATTAGTAGTCCTATATTTATTAACTGTATATTAGACAACTTTTTGAGGCAGATGGTCCATGAACCTACAAGACACGATGCACTGTTAGACTTAATATTAACTAACGATGAAAGTATGGTGGATGAGGTTAGAGTTGAGGAGAATTTAGGACTTAGTGACCATAATATAATTAGATTTAATATGAATGTGATATCTGTGCCCAAATTGCAAGTTAATAAGGAAAAGATCTTAGATTTCCGAAATGGTGATTTTACAAATTTCGAGACATGCTTAGTATAACTGACTGAGATAAAGAGTTTAAAGACCAAACTGTTTTATCATGTGGGAACATTTTAAGCAAATTTTAATGAATATTCAGTCACTATGTTTTAAAAATAAATCAATTAGGGTGGCGAAGAGAAACCTGTTTGGTGGAATAGAGAGATAAGAGATAAAATCAATGAAAAGCATAGATGTTTTAAAATATTCAAGGGTAGTAGTAATAGGGAAGATGATTTAGAAAATTATAGGAAAAATAGAAATGAACTTAATCAGTTAATAAGAAAGGCAAAGAGGCAGAAATTAATTTAGCAAGGAATAGTAATAAGAACCTGAAGAAGTTTTTTAGCTTTTATAAATTTAAAAGTAAGAATAGGACAATTGGTCCAATTAAAATTTAGGAAGTTTAGATAAAGAATTGGTTAACATTTTCAATGCTTATTTTGCATCAATGTTTACTGAGAAAAGATTGGATAATAGTTTGGAGACTAATAGTTCTGGTATGCATGTAAAGAAATAGACGTACAGAATTTGAATTTGAGGTAAATGATATTAAACGTTTACTGGACCATACTGACCCAAGTAAAGCTGCAGGTCCTGATGGTATATATGGTAGAATTCTGAAGGATGGTAGTACCAGCATTGTGAAGGCATTGTATTTGATTTTTAAGTGATCTATAACATTTTTTGAAGTACCAGCCGACTGGAAAACATCATATGTTGTGCCTATTTATAAGAAAGGTAGTAAGGAAGATTTGGGAAATTATAGGCCAGTTAGCTTAACATCTCTGGTTGTAAAGGTTCTGGAAAAGTTACTGAAAGGTCATATAGAGAAATATTTAGAAGATAACAAGGTATTGTATGACTCCCAGCACGGTTTCAGAAAGGGTAGGTCATGTCAGACAAACCTTTTAGAATTTATGGAATACATTACTGACTGCATTGACTGAGGAGATCCAGTTGATATTATATATTTAGACTTCAGCAAGGCTTTTTGATATGTCTCTACACATATATGGATGAATGTTATTGCAATGTGGCATAGGTGGAGTGGTACATGGTTGGAATTGAAGAGTGGTTGTGGAATAGAAAACAGTGTACAACTAAATGGCAATAAGTCATCTTGGTAACAGGATGAGTGAGTCCCAGCCGCTCCCTCATACAGCAGCAGCATATAAAGGGAGTTATACAGCAAAGGGATGGTTATTATATGTTACTGGCGTTATAGTATATGATATATAGTTGCTATTAAGGTTATTATATTATATATATATATACATATATATATATTATATATTATATTATATTATTATATTATAAGATATAAAGTAGATATATAGTTATTATGTTAAGGCTATTATATATATATATATATATATATTATATATATATATATATATATATTATTATTACTAAACATTTATATTATATTAAGAAGAAAGTAGCATATACATACAAGGTTACATATATATGTTACATATTGGTTATTACTAAGTTGTTGTTATTACAGCTAGAGCATGAGATATATAGCATGGGTTGCCATATATATATATATATATATAAATAGGTATATATATATATATATATATATAGCAGTTTAGTATATATATATATATATATATATATATATATATATATATATAAGGTTATAATATATGTATATATATATATGATTTAACAGGACGTAAATGCAAGGTTTCTAAGTTTTTGCTGGATGATACCAAAGTGGCTATCTCAGTTAGGAATAATGAAGGATGTATAAAGATTCAAAACATCTGACAAACATTTTGGGTGGTAGGTAATTGGCAAATGAATTAATAGTAAAAGTGTAAAGTTCTTCACCTAGGTTACTCAAATAAAAGTTTTTTAACTACGATAAGGAATGGGGATTGGCTTAAGTCTGTGGACCAAGAAAAGATTTAGGTGTGATTATAAGCAGTAAATTGAAAGTTGCCAATCATTATTTGGAAAACAACAAAGAATAAAGCTAATATGATGCCAGGTATAATAAATCGCAATGTTTACAAGAACAATGAAGTTATAAGTAAACTGTAAATTATAATAGCTATGTTAGCCAGTGCTGAGTATCTGTGCACAAGTTTGACCATTTACTTAAAAAGACGTGATATGCTAGAGAGTGCAGCGTGGAATCGAACAATGTGATGATTTCTTTGCTTGGAGGGTAACAACTTTGAGGGAGTTTGAAGGAGTTAGGGAATGTGTAGAAAGTTTTTCCATATCAGAAGGGACATGATGCCAAGTCTACAAAATATTTACATCTATTGACACATGAGAGACTAATAAATTTTCATAGTAGAGCAGAGGACAGACAGGTGACATAATAAGAAAATTAAGAAGAAAGCATGCAATCTTGATATAAGAAAGTATTCATTCAGTAATAGGGTTGTTACATTTTGGAATGGTTTGTCACAGGAGGTTGTTGAGTGCGACTCGATTGCAACATTTAAGAAAGGATTGGATAGGTATATGGATGGTTTGGGTATCATATAGTATATTTGGACTAAGCTAAATTGGCGGGTTTTTAGTTACAGTAGTTAAGGTTAAACTGTGCGTTTCTATAAAGTTAAAGCTTGTAGTGTGGTTAACGCGTACTTTAGCTATAGTTTATTTCTTTTAGTTGTAGACTTTGTGTATACTATGCAAGTTATTGACATGCCATAGGGTGGTTTGTGGATTTGCATGAGCATGTTTTAGACCTTGTGTATACTATGCAAGTTATTGACAAGCCCTAGGGTTCTTTGTGGATTTGCATGAACATGTTGTTTGGTGATTGGTTCTATTGGCTTGACTGGGACAGTGTCGATATTCCAATGTGGATTCTTACTGTCTTTTTATTTCTAATGTTCTAAAAAAAGTGGCTTTCAGAAAAGAATTAATGATTTATATCCATACGCCGTGTATGTTCACTGCATGGCACATAAAGTAAACCTGGCAATAGTCGATGCTTGTAAAGATGTGGAAAAGACCAAATATTTCTTTAATGTTCTGGAAGCTCTCTACAAGCACTTCTTTACTTGCAGAAAAAATTGCAGATAAATCCTCAGAAATTGCAGATAAAGCCTCAAGAACTAGTAGGGCTGTCCCAGACCAGATGGGCTTGTAAGTATAGGTCATGTGCAGCTGTAAAAGGCTGTTTTAAGGTAATCTTGGAGGTTCTTGCCAAAGAGTTACAGAATAACAACGACAAAGGAGCCATTCGAGCCAAAGGACTATATTCCAGCATTTTCAAATTCGAATTTGTAGTAAATTTGTTCATTTTAGAGGACGTGCTATGTGTCCTTCACGTGCTGAGTCAGGGCCTACAAGCAGAAGAGTTAACCCTTGTGGGAGCTGGAAAGCTCGTTGTTGTAGTTATCAACACTTTAGAAAGTAAACGAACTGAAGCTCAGTTTTCTGCCGTTTGGGACTCTGTTGTACAATTCGCAGAGGATCATGAAATTGAAGTTGATACTCCTGAATCCAAAAGAAAAAGACAACAAGCCAATATATTTTCGGATTTCTTACCAACAAATCAGCATTTCCCAGAAACATCGGTCACATCATTGGAAGTGGATGGAGATCTCTCTGCCCCAGTTCGAGTAAAAGAGTATTTTCGAATTCTGGATGACGTCATTGGTCGTCTTTATATATAGTAAAAAAAAAAAAAATAAATATATATATATATATATATATATATATATATATATATATATATATATATATATATATATATATATATATATATATATATATATATATATATATATCATCCCAAAGCATAATTACTGTAATTTAATACATAACTGAATATATATATATATATATATATATATATATATATATATATAGCATAGTATATATATATATATGTTAAGTATATATATATATATATATAGATATATATATGAAATATATATATATATATATATATATATATATATAGATAGATAGATAGATAGATAGATAGATAGATAGATAGATAGATAGATAGATAGATAGATAGATAGATAGATAGATAGATAGATAGATAGATAGATAGATAGATAGATAGATAGATAGATAGATAGATAGATAGATAGGAGGTGGATAGTCAGAGAGACAGAGAGACAGACAGAGAGATAGGATAGATAGATAGATAGATAGATGATAGAAGTGCAAGGGTGGGTATAGATAGATAGATAGATAGATAGATAGATAGATATATAAATAGATAGATAGATAGATAGATTTATAACACTATATTCCTTTTCGTTTCTTTTCAGTGTGGTTTCCTTGGTGTTTGTGAAGTGGAGAAATGCAAGAACAAAGGAAAAATACATTACGAGATAGAAGAGAGAAAGAAAATGTTGAATTTAGGCATTTATCAAAGCTTTTGCCTTTTAAAGGCGCCTTTGCTTCGCGGTTGGATAAGAACTCTATTATAAGACTTACAACTAGTTACTTGAAGATGAAACGTTTTTTTAATGAAGGTAAGAGCATTGGGCTTCTTTTCTGGGTTTGTATTTCAGATTTCATACATGACACTAAGTTGTGGATCTTTTGGTATTTCTGGGACCCTTTTTCTGGATATATGGATTCACATTTGGGGGTTGTTTCTCTTGACTCTTATAAAGTACATTTTATTTTCTTAAAATAAATTTTTTTTAACGGAAACAAACCTTAATGAAAATATTTTTACTGATGAAATTTTTTTTCATTTTATATAATGATGAAAAAGTACTTTATTTTAAATGATGAAAAAATACCTGATTTTACGTAGTGAAAATAAGTATTTGATTTGCGTGGTGAAAAAGGTCTTTGATTTTAATTATTAGAAAAGTACAACACTTTATTTTAACTATTGATAATGTACTTTACTTTAATAGGAAAATAAAAATATTGAACTTTAAAAAAGATTTTGATTTTTAGCGACAAATAAGTACTTGACTTTAATCGATGAAATAATACTTAATTTTAAATAGGGAAAAAGTCATTCGATTGAAATTATGAAAATGGATTTTAGATTTTCTGATGATAAACGAAGAACGATATATATATATATATATATATATATATATGATATATATATATATATAGTTTCCTGGGAGATGAAGAAGAGTATATATATATATTGCTATTAAGAAGAATATATATATATATGTTATTATTTATATGTATATTATTATATATATATTTACATATATATATACATATATTGGCTACACAGATTATACATATGTTATTCATACATGGCTATGGGTTATTGTTGAGCAGTTGTTAGTTGTTATACATATATTATTGGCGGTGCTATTATTATTATTATTCTGGCTATATATTACATATATATATATATATACTATTATTATTATTATATATATATAGTATATATACATATATTATATATTATTATTATTATATTATTATTATTATTAGAATATATATATTGGTTGTTATATTATGCTATATATATAGAATATAGTCATATATATATATTGCTGATATTATTACATATTATTATTATTATATTAGTTATTATTATATATATACATATATTATATTACATATATATATATTAAGATATATATACTATATATATATATATATTATTATTAAGCATATATATATATATATATATATATATATATATGAGTTATATATATATATTATTATTATATAATATTATATACGCAAGTATTTACTACATATATATAAGAAGAGTTATATAGTTAAAGGAAGAATATATAGTATATATATATACTATATATTATTGTTATATATTGTTGTTTATATATATTATTATTATATATATATATATACATATATATATATATATATTATTATTATATATATTACATATTATATTATTATTGTATATATATATATATATACATATATATATATACTGTATACATATATATATACATAAGATATATAGTATATATATATATATATATATATATATATATATATATATATATATATATTATATATATATATATATATATATATATATATATATACAAAGGTGGCATAGCAAGTTAAAGCGTTAATTCAGTTAATTAACCGTTAAATCTTCCGTTAACTTTTTAACGCTCGTGCCAATTTCAAAAAGAAGCACGGACTACAATCGATAAAATATTCTACATCCGTTGTAATCGGGTTAACTTAATTTACGGAGTTTATAAAAATATTTTCTTATCAGATTTAAATTGTATTAGATTCGATTTCGATAAGAGATAAACTTTTTCTTTTTCAAAATTTTCCTAAACGCTCCTCCCAATGGCTCAAAATGTGCTTATATTTACTCGGTTATTATCCAGTTTAGTAACGTTTTTTTAACACAGGGTTGGAAAAACCCGAGTTTTGAGGGAATGTGCTTACGCGCTGACACCCACCCGTCTTAACTGCGTTCTCTATGTCTTAATAGTAAGTACCTTCCCTCAGTGTTGCTTAATGCACATGTCCAACCTATTTCGAAAAAAAGGGAAGCCAGTTCGATCCTTCTAACTATCGCCCTATAGCTCACTTGTATTCTATCTAAATCTTTGAAACCCTTTCTCAACTCTCACTTCTAGACCATATGGAATCTCATTCTCTTTCTTTCTGATCGCTAGTACGGCTTTTTGGTGTTCAAAGTCTACTGGCGATATACTTCCTATTCAACAGATTTATGGTTTTCTCTCCGCTCTTAGAACTACTGGCAGACTTGTGTAGTGGCGCTTGACATATCCAAAGCATTTGACCGGGTATGGCACGCATCATTGCTCTCAAAGCTCCCCTCCTTTCCTCCTTCTCTTTGCTTACTTATGTCTAGCTTTCTTTCAAGTCGCTAAACATCGGCTATGGTTCATGGAGCGACTTCTTCTTCTTTTTCTGTCAATAGTGGAGTTCCCCAGGGTTTCGTCTCATCTCCTACTTTATTCCTACTTTCATTAATGATCCTCTCAACATCTAACTCTATTCACTCACATGCCGATGACTCGACCCCTTCATTCTTCAACTCATTTCAATTCTGTCTATCTTTTACTTAGAATTGACTTCCTGGGTCTAATCTTCCGATTCTGCTCTCGCTGCTAGATAGGAATTTGCGGGTGGGTTCGTCTCAACATTGTGAAATTTCAATTTTTTAAAAACCCAACTTCTACAAATTTCTCTAAAAATACCTTCTAACTTTCCTATCTCTTTTGACGGTTCTTTTCGTCTCTCCTGTTGACAATATAAACATCCTGACTTAACATAAAAATGTCTTGGAAACCCCACATCACAACGGTTGCTGGGGCGGCCTCAAAGAAACTGGGAGTTCTGTTTAGACTTCGGTGAGACTTTTTTTTTCTCTTCTCAGTTAGCCAGCTAAGCTATACAAGGGTCTCATCCGGCCTTGTATATAAAGTACTGTTCTCATATCTGGGCTCTGGTTTCACCCGGCTTTTATACAGGGTAAAAGGCCAAAAGGTTTATAAACTATGTACTCCTTCCAGTTCACTTGACCCTCCATCTTTGCTGCGCGATGTTGGTGCTTTTATCTCTTTCTATAGGGTACGCGCTGTGCTCGAGGGAACTTATCATCCGCGTACCACCACCTTTACTGACGCCCCGTAGCACAAGGGGTGCTGTAACTGCGCACGAGTTTTGTGTAGATATTGGTAACCCAGGCTAGTTTGCTGCGGTGTTTCCTTTTTCCTTCCACCACTGTTCTTTGGAACTCTCTCTTCCATCTTCTGTGTTCCTGCTGAATTTAATCTCCCTCACTCTTAAAGCCTGAGTCTATGTTCATTCATGTAATTTGTGCTATGGATGAAATTTTACATTGCAACATCTCCTCCTGAATAGGCTTTTGCCCGTGAGTGGTGATAACTGTAAAAAAAAAAAAAAAATTGATGATTGGGTTAACTGTAACGATTAACGTTAACTTCCATTACATTCTTTACCGATAAACGTTTTAACGATTACATAAAAAAATTAGTCAGCGATTAAGAATTCACGACATTAAAATTAACATTTCCTGGCCACCCTTTGTATATATATATATATATTACCACGTGGCCAAGTAAGGGTATATATATATATATATATATATATATATATATATATATATATTATATTATATATATATATATATATATATATATATATATGATATATATATATATATATATATATATATATATATATGTTGTTAATATATATAAGTTATATATATATAAGAGCAGCATATATATATATATATATATATATATATATATATATATATATATATATATATATATATATATATATATATATATATATATATATATATATATATATATATATATATATATATATATATATTTATTAAATCTTTATATATATATATATATATATATATTTACTTTTACAACTTTACAACCGCTCCCAGGACAAGACCCTGTCAGCGTGGCCAGCACTCTTCTGAATCTTCCTCATATCTTCCAAACTCCATCTTCTCAGCTCCTGCATCGACGGCAATCACATGTCTTCTCAATGAGTACTCCACCAAGCATTCCCATCTCTTCCTAGGTCTTCCTCTTGGTCTCGTTTCCTCGGTCTTCTCTTCCATCTCTTCTTGGCCACTCTCCCCTCTTGCATCCTCTCCAGGTGTCCCCACCACCTCAATCTGACTGCATCCATCTTGTTCAACATAGCCTTCACTCCAACCTCTTCCCTTATTCTTCTCTTTCGTTTCTCTGTCTGTCTCTTTCTAGTCTTTCCCATTATCTCTCTCAAAGCGTACATTTCCGCCGACTGTACTCTACTATCCTCTCTTGTGGTCGTACTTCATGTCTCTGCTCCATATAGTAAAATCGGTGTTAACACACCCTCAAATATCACCCTTTTCACCTCCACACTCATTTTTCTATCTTTCAGTATGGGGATACACTGCTTTAAATGGTTTTACAGCTAACCTATGCTGAGCTATCCTACTTGCGATCTCTTGCACATTTTCTTCCTTTCTTCCAAATACTCCACCCAAATACTTACATTTCTCCACCATCTTTATATCAGTCCCTCTCACCTCCATTCTCAACTCTCTCCCTCCTTTTTCTTACTGACCACCATGATCTCCGTCTTTCTGTGTTCATAGTTAAACCGGCCTCTCAGGCTATTCGCAAAACATACCACCACCTCTTTCAACCTGTCTCCCTCTTCGTTCCAGCACGCCAAGTCATCCGCATAAGCCAAAATATCACCGTCCAAATCTCCGATATCTTCTCTCACCTTCTTTATCACTACATCCAGATACGATACAAACAAAATTGGTGACAACACGCTTCCTTGTTTTAACCCCTGTTCTCACCTCGAACCATTCCTTATTCTCATATTCTATTCTTACATTACATTTACTATTCCTATACAAACTCTCCAGAGCTCCTCTCAACTTTCTACCCACTGCATATTCTCTCCAGCACTCTCCACAGTCTC
>JABUQX010143545.1:0-2500 GCA_015478945.1 Trachelipus rathkii | reverse complement strand
ATAACATCATTCAGATTATCCCAAAAATCGTACTCTCTTTAACGTTTCCCTCAGATGGACCATACGTCACAGCCACACATACCTCCTTGACCTTATCAAACTTAAATTTAACCATTAGAATTCTAGGACTCACACACAAAGTCTACCATAGCTCTGTACCACAAGTCACTCATCAAAATTGTAACTCCTTCTCTCCCCCTCTCATTTCTTTCCACACCACTCATTTTGTTTTATTTCATCTTTGTTTCAGTGCGGCTGACAAATCAAATTTGCCCTTTCTAATCATCCATCACCTCTCTCCTCTTCTCCTCAACATTTATTCCTCTGACATTCCATGTACCCATACGATTCGTACAATTTCGCCGAAGATTAGAAGGTCGGTGATCACGACCATCTCCGAGGCGTGTGCATCAGCATTCCTAGCAAGAAATAGGTGGTAGTGGGCAGCCCCAACTACCACCGTCCCTTAGTCGCCTTCTACAACACGCAGGACATACGATGTGGCCCCCACACATAGGGATATGAGTAGTAAGGATGTCTGTAGGTGTTATATTACCTATTCTCTTTTCCCTCGGCGTTTTGTTCTCCTGACATTCCATGTACCCTTACGATTCATACAGATTTAGCTAAAGAAGATTAAGAAGGTCGTTTATGGCGATCACGACCATCTCCGAGGCATGCATCAGCATTCTAGCAAGAGATAGAGTAGTAGTGGGTAGTCAACCTAACTACCACCGTCCCTTAGTTGCCTTCTACGACACGCAGGACATACAATGTGGGCAATTCTTTTTCCTCCCCACACATAGGGATATAAGGGGTAGGGATGTCTGTAAGGTGTTGTCTAGAAGAGGGGTGTATGGATATAAGTATATGTATATGATATGTGGATAAATGGTGGGTCTGATAATATTGCTGAGGATGAGGTGTGTAAAATCTTGAAACATAAAGAGAAAGGCGCACTATTAAATGGTGGCGAACAATTTCAACGATTCAGTATGCGTGTACTTCCTATATATATATATATTTGTGTGTATATATATATATATATATATATATATATATATATATATATATATATATATATATATATATATATATATATATATATATATATATATATATATATATATAGCCTATATATATATAATAATATATATATATATATATATATATATATATATATATATATATATATATATATATATAATATATATATATATATATATATATATATATATACCGGTCATATATATTATTTTAACACCTCGAATATTTATAAGGCAATTAACCTTTAACTAATCATGAAGGAAAAAATTATATAATTAACTTCATCCTATTCATTTTATTGCAATATTATTATTATTACTTATTGTATTATTATTATTATTATTATTATTATTATTATTATTATTATTATTATTTTTATTATTATTATTATTATTATTTGATTATTGTGTATTATTGTAAATGGACGTACAAACTGATTCTGATTACGTGCTTTGCCTTCCATTCAAATGTATCAAGCTGATCGGTCTCGGGGTTACGGGTGTTCGTGTGACCCGGCGGGAGAATTGGTAACCCGCTCAGTAGAAAGAGAGGGATTTTATTATTAAATAATAGGAGATCTCATCCCGTATTTAGCTAGCATATATATAGGCTCATATAATATATATATATATATATATATATATATATATATATATATATATATATATATATATATATATATATATATAAATAACTCTCATTATACATATATAAATGACGTCTAGGCCGAAATCACTTCGACAGTCATAGCAAGGGGGGATAATTAGAGCACTTTCCTCGTAGTTGGTTTATTTGTGATAGTTAGATAACAATACAAAGGATGATTTTCATTAAACAATGGATAAGTAATGGATGGGCATATATCAACGTTAGCACTATTATGAATTACACAGACTAACTAATAAGATAATGCACTAATTCCCTATCCTAAATAGACCTGCCGGCCTTTGGTTAAATCTAACAATTTCTGTAGGGCACCCTCACGCTATGAGGCTCTACACAATACTCCCGGGCATGATTTGGTAGCGTCCCTTCAGGACCCAAGCACCAATCATAACCCTTGTCTGTTGGGCACTCTTTTCCTCCGCGAAGGAAAAGAGGCGCCAACACTTGACTTTCAAATAATGTACATTGTGTAAGTATGAAGTAGACCACCATTAATGCAAAGTGATATGCATGAGGTTTGCAATAGCCTCTTACAGAGATGCATACACTCTAAGACACTGCATGCTATTGTCTTACAAGGATTCCCTACCGTAATTTCACCCTAGACTGGTGGCCCTCGAGTGCAACAAAGGATCTCTGCCTCGGAGAACAGGGGTGAGGCCCCTGTTTACGATTTCACAGAGATACTTTCTTACCCTCTTTCGATTGAATACAGGAAATATAAAGTTGAGGAAAGTGGAAGAACAGGTGAAATGCTACTTGTGGAAGGTGAAAGAACTTACAATAT
>JABUQX010143544.1:32500-35000 GCA_015478945.1 Trachelipus rathkii | reverse complement strand
AAGCGAGTGAGCTTATAGGTTCATATTTAACTATAATATACACCTATAAGAAATTGAGCTTATTGGTGTATTTTTATAATATAGACCGATGAGTGAATGAGCTTTACAAGCAAATGTTATATATTTTTTTGAATTAAAGTATATTACAATATAATACTTAGTTAAAGGTGATAGTTTTAACTCTCCCCTTAATGGATTACATGATAATATAATTATATAATTTTGTTTTCTCGTTGAAGGTGATAATTCATAATTATATTAATTATTTATTTTAATGCAGGAATAATGTAAGCTTATATAAAACAATTACAGCTTATTTTTTATGAAATCTGCATTTATTTATTTCAAATATACTTATTATCATTTTCCTTTTGGAAATATATATATATATATATATATATATATATATATATATATATATATATATATATATATATATATATATATATATATATATATATATATATATATATATATATATACATATATATCTATATATATATATATATATATATATATATATATATATATATATATATATATATATATATATATATGATAAGACAACTGCTACAAATTCATCGCAGTGTGATAGGTATTGAAAAATAACCCCTTAAGTAATTTCACACTGCTGGGATTGAACCTGGGCCCTAGCAGATGTCCGCGTAAGTATGTTTGACTCAACAAGAGCGCGAGTGTGGACGGGAAGAGTGCGTCGTGGTTCCTGTTTGGTGGGTGGTATATTCACTGCAGGAACATTTCTCGCCCTTCTAGCAGCCATGAAGAGTCTTGTTCAGAGGTGTCAAAAGACACTCTGTCATTGATCGAAGATTATCAAAAGCGAAAACTCTTGGAATCGGAAAAAGATCCATTGGTTTGATGGCGTAATAATTGTAAAAGTTTTCCACATCTTGCAAAAAATGGGTTGATCTTTGTGTTGCATGGAGTGAAAGAGTGTCAAGTAATCTTAGATAAACATGGGAAAAAGAAAATTTAGCTATGAAGACAAAGATGAGCTTTTATGAGGTTAAATTTGTTACACTGCTCTCTATGGGTGTAAAGCTTGAGCATTAAATTATATAGTTAGAAAAAGGATTAAGATTTTGGAAATGAAAGGCTTATGAGATATTTATTGGGTAAAGGGAATGGGAAAAAATTAGAAATGTAGGGATATGAGGTGCACATCTGTCTGGAGGAAATTGAAAATGAAGGGGTAGTGCTTAGTACGAATGATGAGGAATGACTAAGAAGGTTTTTATGAGAGGAGGGGACAAACCAAAATGGAGGTAGCTTGATGGAGTAAATGATATATTAATTGAAATGGGCATTAGTATAAGAAGGTAACAGATTGACGCAAGATAAGGTCACTTGGAGTGGAGAAGAGTTGCACAGGACGTTCCGATAAGGGTTGCAAGAACTCGAACCTGAAAAAAAACTGCATTTACTTGAACAGGCCTTAAGGAAAAAAAATTACTTTTGCATTCCAGATTTTCAACTAACACCACTCCACAGTTATGTGTGAGATGGTGGTGAGTACTATATTGCATATTGCAACACATTAATAACATACATCCTTCCATACAATATGCACTAGAATATCCTCAAAACTCCACACTTCCTTCTTAGACACACTAATCTCTTGGCACATACATATATATATATATATATATATATATATATATATATATATATATATATATATATATATATATATATATATATATATATATATATATATATATATACACTTCTATATATATATATATATATATATATATATATATATCATTATCCACCTTCCTTCCCCAGACTGAGGGCATGGTGCGTCACATGCACTGGAAACAGAAAAGTAGTAGAAGAATATGACTTAAATCGAAAAGAAAGGCCAGCTTTACCGCCGTTTTATACCTCTAAGCGAGAACTCGTCGCAGTCAGAAAATTCCACCCTAGAGCTTCACGGGTTTGCGACGGACCCTCACAATGGCATCTTTTCAATATAGGGTTCATTCCTTGGTCCAGATGTGTCACAAACATACCCCCTTCACAAAACCCAGCCATTCACTATTAATAATTATACACCTTTCTTCTCGCCTCTACCAAACTCACATTTCACTCCTCCAGGCATTTCTTTACTGACGCAATCTTATATATATATATATATATATATATATATATATATATATATATATATATATATATATATATATATATATATATATAAATATATATATATATATATATATATATATATGGCTATTCAGTAGGATCTTTCACCGAAAAGGTATATTTATTAAAATTTTGTATTTTTCCCACTTTAGAAGGTTTTTTTTTTTTTTTTAACCAATAAGCATAAAGATAAAGTTGCCAGTCGCTTCAAACGGTTGTAATACGAAGAAGCTAATTAAAGAAATATTAAAGTTTAAATTTATGTAAACTAACGTAACTCAACATAACCTTACCTAATGTACCATAACCTCACATAATGTAATTTACTTTTATA
>JABUQX010143544.1:0-2500 GCA_015478945.1 Trachelipus rathkii | reverse complement strand
GAAAAACTGACTTCAAAAATTTTAAATGTTAAAAAATGTCTTTACAGGGGATAATGCAAAAACATCTCTTATTAAACTTTCCAACGTTTATTTACTATCTTTATGAAATAAGCACAGTCAGTAAAAAAAATTATGAAATAATTGAGTGAATATTTAGACAATTATAAAACTTCTTTGGAGACACTAGAACTAGATTAATTAATCTTTTAATTAATTATGTACTCAATTAATTAATTAATAGATTTAAATTTTTTTTTATCGAGCACCGTATCTAACACCACACTTCAAATTACATATTAATCTGAGTCCTAAAGTTAACGCTAAATGATACTTTACAGCACTAGGTACGATGGCTGTCTGGTCTATTTTTGAAAGACAAACTATCTTCCTCGGATACCCCTTTTAATTTATATTTTATTTTATGAGGTGCCATTTTAGTCTTCTGACTCTCTTTCTCCCTACTTTTAGCGATCATTTGCATTCTTTTTCTTCTAATGCACATTCTTTGTCAGACAATGGAATGAAATAAATTTTTGAGTTAATAAAAAATTAACAAATCACCAGCATTGTTAAATGATATAATAACGTATATATATATATATAGCATATATATATATAATATAGAGTAGTATATATATATATAAGGTTATGAATATATAGAGTATATATATAGATAGTACATAGAGATGAATACAAAGATATACAGATATATATATATTTATATATTTATATATATATATATATATATATATATATATATATAAATATATATATATATATATATATATATATATATATATATATATATATATATATATATATATATATATATATATATATATATAATATATTATTAATAATAATTAAAATACTCTTCAAGTAAAACAAACTTGTTAAACACATATGTTGTCATACATTTTCAATGCCTTGAAACTACAAATTGTGGAATTATCAAGGGTACACAAATCAAATAGCTCTATATTATCTAAACATCTACTTCCATAAATCTAAAACAAAAGCAAAGTTTGCATATTTTGATCACCGAAATAATGAAAGGATATACTAGAATCTTCTTAATGGACACAGGTTTGAGTCATTCTTAAAATTCTTTTCATAATCAACCTACGATATTAAATAAACAACGTAGATATTATTAAGCATTGGGTCAAACGAAAATCTCATAATTATTTTCTGATCCTTATCTAAAATATGAATGACCCTTAGAGGAAGGTTGTCAAATCACATCCTCTTGGGACTATATCGTGTCCCTAACAAGCTCTCCTTTCGTTGGGCTACTCAAGCTTCTCAGGTATTGTTTCGAATCCCACCAATTGCGTGGTTGGATTCCGGCATTAGTCGCATGTATGGCCATCCTTGTCAAGAACTTCCCTTTAACTACTAACAATCTTTTACTTGTTTTCCTTTCTCTCTATTTACTCTCTTATAATGGTTATCTCTACACAATGAACCTTTTATTCTAAATTAACACTTTTGTCATAAGCAAAAGAACATCTATTAAAACAATTACATGAATTAAAAATCTACTAGATTATTAAATGATATAATTATATTTAAATTACATAATTATTATTTCATTTACATAATGAAGAATAATATAAGCATAAAGAGAGGTTTCCAAAGGCAATCCATTTATATATATATATATATATATATATATATATATATATATATATATATATATATATATATATATATATATATATATATATAGATATGCGTGTGTGTATGTGTGTATATGTGTGTTAGGGTACCTAAGAGCAAGCGAATCTCTTAGGACCATAATAAGTATCAAATTGATAGATGTATATTAGTTTATTGATATGCGTCAACGAAACGTAAAACTATAAATGTAATTGGAACTTAATCTTATCTATAACATACTTGTTATTAAAATTATTAAGCAAATATATTTAATTAATATATTGCTACTATTGTTTTTATAATGACACATTCTTAAGACCTATGCTATCAAAATCAATATATTGCATCTTGAAACTTTCTGTGCTTTTACCATTTTGAAGAAAGAGATAGATTTATCGGCATATGAAGTTGTTTTAATAACATTCTGGAATTTTTTAACTTTTTTCAATGTTTTGAATTTTTTGCGAAAAGACAGAACTGGGGAATAGCTCCATTCCTCTACGTAAAATCACCCAACCTTGGGAAAAAGACCCAAGCTCTTAGGTTAATTTGCTAATTTAATTCAGCTTACGTAAGAAAGCTTTACTAGATGCAAGGAAGTGAACACCTTGACAATGAACTCCAAGAGTAATAAGTTTACTTATACTATTTATAAGAAACGATTTTATGTTCGTTTCATATATATATATATATATATATATATATATATATATATATATATATATATATATATATATATATATATATATATATATATATATATATTGAAGCGGTTAACGCAGTTACCACGATAAGAAACGGTTAAACACCACCATCTTGAATTGAACGAAGTAATAAC
>JABUQX010143543.1:37500-39801 GCA_015478945.1 Trachelipus rathkii | reverse complement strand
TCTCTATAAAAAAGAAACACACAACCCCATCTGCTGGACGACTTGTCCGACTATACACTATCAGTATTGAAAACTGAATGAGCATTAATTCTTAATGAAAGTAATATTCTTAGAATTCATCAAATGTGGAACTGTAACAACTTTTAATGAATATATTTGGTACAAAACCAAACTTAAGTAAACAAACACTTCAGGAAAGTACAATTCACAGCCTTTAGACCATGGTCTCCAGCGCGCGCGCTCATCTATACCTCTCAAGATGTATAATAATTTAAGTTTAAAATCCCTTAGGCTCGTAATATATATAGGCAGATATATATATATATATATATATATATATATATATATATATATATATATATATATATATATATATTATTATATATATATATATATATATATATATATATATATATAAACTCGAGGACAAATTTAATGCATCAACCGTAAATATAATGTAAACTTTCATTTTTGGAAATGTAGAGCTAGGGTTTGGTTTTATTTGGGTCATACCTAACTTCGGAGTGTATACCGTATGTAACTACACCGTGTATGGAACTAAATGTCATAATAAAGACAACCAACCAAATTACGAAATTCCGAAAGTACGTTCATAGGAGAACAAGATGGCAAGACACCAACCAACTAACGAAACAAACCCTATGATGTAAGTCGTAGCTTGACAAAGACTGTCACAATGGAAAGACATCGTCAGAGAAGAGGAACGTGCCATAGGAGTTATCACACTGTCTGAAGCAGGCCATTCTCAGAGACAGGTGGCTCAGCAACTCGGGGTAAACCAATCGACGGTCAGTCGAATCCTTCGTTGGTTCAGGGAGACTGGCAGCAACCGTAGACGACATGGTCAGGGTCTCCCGACGGTGACGTCCGAGAGACATGACGGATTCCTCCTTCTGGCAGTGCTTCGTGATCGTTTCCAAACAAGCGTACAGCTACAACACAGGCTCCGTGAGGTCAGACATGTGCTAATTTCCGAGCGTACAGTGAGAAGACGACAGAATGAACGTGGAGTACGTATTACAAGGTCTGCTATCGGCCCTCTCCTGATCAGGGAGCATCGGGTTGCGATTTCATTTTTCACAAGCGTATGGAGATTGGACACTCACAGATGAGTCGAGGTTCACACTACATGGACCAGATTGACGTTAGCGAATTTGGAGACGTGCAGGTGAGCACTTTTCTGCTTGCAATATCCAAGGATTCCTTTTGGAGGTGACTCTGTGATGGTGTGGGCAGGCATTTGTTTGGGTGCTCGCACGGCATTGCATGTAGTGAGCAGAGGAACGCTAACGGCTAAAAGGTATGCGGAAGACATCATCCAAGAGTATATAGCGCCTTTTCGCGTCCTTCATTGGCGTCCATTTTTTGTTACTCCATGACAACGCCACACAGCACACTGCACAGGTCGTCCAAAGGTACCTACAACAGGTAGGGGTCAAACTTCTGGCCATTTCTGCGAGGAGCCCGGACATGAATCCCACTGAACATGTTTGGGATTTGTTGGGTAGTCGTGTTCGAGCCCGTGAACATGCTCCGTCCACACTCAGGGAGCTTGCAAACGCTTTGACAATATCCCGCAGGAGATCATCTCCAAGATCATTTCATCAATGCCGAATCGTTTGGAGGAAGTTGGAAGGGCCAGAGGGGGTACAACCCATTATATTAGACACCTTTATGCTGCATTTCACATTGTAATTTGTAGAATTTTGTTGATGATTAATAAAATCATCATAGCCATACTTTTTTCGTTTTCTTTATTATGCCATTTAATTCCCTACACACTGTCGTTACATACGGTTTATACATTTATAACCCTGTGCAACACTCCCGAGTTAGGTATGAACCAAATAAAACCAAACCCTAGCCCTACATT
This sequence comes from Trachelipus rathkii, assembly GCA_015478945.1. Lineage (NCBI taxonomy): Eukaryota > Metazoa > Arthropoda > Malacostraca > Isopoda > Trachelipodidae > Trachelipus > Trachelipus rathkii. Next base: position 37,907 of record JABUQX010143543.1, on the reverse strand, counting down.
TCCCAATATGAAAGAGTTTAAATTATATTTACGGGTGATGCATTAAATTTGCCCGCGAGTTTATATATATATATATATGTCTATTATGTGATGAACCAAATAAATATATATATATATATAAATATATATATATATATATATATATATATATATAGTGAGCATATATATGAGTATATATATATATATATATATATATATATATATCGCACTCACTTGATACAAGATCATACACTCGCAAAAGTATCGTGAGGCTACTTTTTATGTATCTCCCTGCATCACTCTGCGTACCTCCCGGGCATTTCGCAAAATCACTTTTGAGACCACTGGTTTTAGACAAAGCTGTGTACTCACCCTAACGAAATCGCGGAGGGCCATCTCATATAAGGGCATAGAATTGTGGAATAATC
>JABUQX010143543.1:32500-35000 GCA_015478945.1 Trachelipus rathkii | reverse complement strand
TATATATATATTTATATTAGTGTTATTGTTACAGTTATATTATTGCTACATAGTTATACATATATATATATATATATATAAAGCATATATGTATATATATATATATATATATATATATATATATATATATATATATATATATATATATATATATATATATATATATTATATATATAAGATATATATATATATATATATATATATATATATATATATATATATATATTAAGGTAAACACCTCTCACGGGCATAGTCCTTTCCAAGAAGGGCAGAATTCTAAAATGGAAAAAAAATACTCGTAAAGGAAACCCCACCCAATCCCTTGCTTAGCCCAAATCTCTTGCGTGAGCCCGGACGGAGACCTTAAAGAGAGAGAGAGACTAATTACAACAGGTAAAACAGATGATGGCAGGGAGTTTCACAGTAGAGAGGTGGCTGGAAAGAATTAGGCACCACAATGAACAAGCCTGGGATTCCCAATATTACACTGAAAAGTTCATGGAGAAAGCACTGCACCACTTTCGCTACGAGGGCTACGCAATGGTTGTGGAATGCTAGAAGTTAACTCTTTCAATCACCTACCCTTGTTGTACCTATAGTAAAGAGATAGTGCTTCGCAGATATAGGGGGGTCAAGGGAGGTTCAAAGTAGGGGACAGTTTATTAGCCTTTTATCCTTACACTCAACTCTACCGAAAAGATGAGCGAAACTAGAGCCCTCCATGTGAGAATATTATTCCATACAAGGGTTGTTAATACCCTTATATAATTGGAGCAACTGTCCGGAAGGAAAAATTCCGAGCGTTTTGAGGCCATCTTAGCAATCATTGCGATATAAGGTTTCCAAGATAGTTTATTGCTTGTGTTCAGACCAGGAATGTTTATGTTGTCCACAGGTGAGGCGAGAGAGCCATCGAAGGAGATAAGAAAGTTGGGAGGTGTTTTTGAGAGGGAGATGTGAAGAAGTTAAGTTTTTAAAGAGGTGAATTTTACAAGGTTGAGGCGATACCACTTGGAAATACAACAGAGATCGGAAAGAATCGAACTGGAAAGTAATGTCGAGAAACAATTCTCGATGCAACAGAGGAGGGAGAAGATCAAAAGTGAGTGGAAGATTGGAGTTGGGTCATTGGCATAAGCGTAAACAGAGTTAGAACTGCAATTGAGAAGATCGTTGTTGAAAAGTAAGAATAAATTTGGAGATAGAGAAAAAATCTTGCGGAACATCACAATTAGCAGAGCAGACAGGTTACAGCGGGGGTATATAAGAAAGGAGTAAGAGATCTCTCCATCAACAAGTGCCGCTTTGGGGAGATCAGAGAGAAAACTAGACAACTAGACATGAATAAACAAAGTGAAGTAAGAAATCCAGAGGAAGGAACTTAGAGAGTGACCTATCCGGTCAAAAGTCTTCGAAATGTTAAGCGCCACCACACAAGACTCCCCATAGTCCTTAAGGGCTAAAGACCATAAATATGTGAGATAGGAAAGAATGTAACCAGCTGGCCTCAAGCCTCGGAAACCATACTGGTGATCTATCTGAAAGAAGGGAACGAGATTCTAGATAATCCACTAAATAAAAATTGAGGAGGGTTTCAAATTTTTTAGACCGCATACCAAATAAGAGCTATAAGATGAGAGTTAGAAGGTTCATAACGGATAGGTTGAAAATATGCGCTCTCCCAGCACTGAGGGAAAGTATTAGTATTAAGGCATAGAGAGTAGAGTCAAACGAGGACAGGTGCCAGCTCAGAAGCGCACTCCTTCAAAACGCGGGGAGGAACGTCGTTTGGTAAACTTGCCTTCCTTACATTCATAGATCTCAAAATTCTCATGCACCCGATCATGTTCAATCACAGGCAGAAACATGGAACACCTAAGAAGAGAAGGAGTAGGAGGAGGGATGCCAGAATCGTTCAGTAAGGAAATAGATGAAAAAAAGGAGACCGAAGTGTAAATGAATATGAGTATTATCTACAAAGTCGTCAAAGCGAATAAGAGGAGAAAAGACAGATTTACAAAAGTTTTCAGACATGTTTTTGGAAGAGGCCACAAATTTTAATCAGTAAGAGAACCAAGGGATTCGAATGGGTTGCAAAAGTTTTCGTAAGTTAAAATTTACAAATTAATTAATTAAAAAAATTCATTTTCTTTAAAGTTTTTTATTTTCTAAGATGCTCGATTATAACTAACTATATATATATATAGTATTAATATATATATATATATATATGTTATATATATATATAGTATATATATATATATATATATATATATATATATATATATATATATATATTTTTTATAAATATATGTTATTATATAAATATATATATATATATATATATATATATATATATATATATATATATATATATATATATATATATATAATATATATATATATATATATATATATATATATATATAGAGATATATATATATAAATATATATATATATATATATATATATATATATATATATATAAATTTAATTCTAA
>JABUQX010143543.1:22500-27500 GCA_015478945.1 Trachelipus rathkii | reverse complement strand
ACGAGAGCCAAGAAGCTGTGACGATTCTTTTGATAAACCTAAATCTCTGGTAAGGTCATTGAGTTGTGATTGTGTTAACGGTTGTGGGTCATTTTGACTACATGATGGTTGAATGTATGTTTCAGAGGTGTCAGCAGTACTTATCTCATCATCACTAACGCTATCCAATTTCAAGCTCTGAGGTGGGTCTGGGACAGGAATATCTGGTCCATGGGGAACTGGTTTAATAGCAGATGTCACATCTGGATACTTAACGCAATGCTTGTTCTTTTTGTTTACTCCTAAAACAAAAAGACATTTATGTAATTATGGAGAGGTATGAATGCTCATCATAGACATGTGTAACTTCAAATTTTTACATATATTCTATCATTTAACTTACCTTGTATGTTTGTCAAACAAAAGTAGCAATCTGTCACATGATCCTTTCCCTCTCTCCACATCATAGGTATACCAAAAGGTAATGCCTTTACCTTTCCTGTGCTCCATCTTCTTAGGTATTCAACACAGGTTCGACAACATATATGAGGAGCAAATACCTTGTCTTGATCTCCCAATTTTAACCCAAAATAAGCATGATAGGAGGCCTTTACAAATGAGGTAATGTTTGAACTTTGCTCTGCCAATACAACTTTTCCACATATAAAGCAAAAATTATTTGGGTGGTTTTTGCATTTTCTATTCATTGCAATAAATCCTTTAAACTAGCTATATAATCTTAATAAGTTGTTAATGAATATACCAACGCTAATAAATGGCTTATAATAACCTAATAACACACAGTTCACTATTAACTTTTTAATAAAAAATAGTTATGTAAGAAAATTTCCTGTTAAATTCAAGTTATTATAGGCTTGGAACAAAAATCAACGTTAAAAAAGTAAATTATGCATTAATATAAAACATGTTGTAGGAAAAATAAGATTTTACAAAACAGATTGCAGATTTGAACGAGAAAAGGATACAGAATCACCTAAAACAGATGTCTTAAAATTAATATCATTATTATTATTATTATTATTATTATTATTATTATTATTATTATTATTATTATTATTATTATTATTATTATTATTATTATTATTATTATTATTACACATACATATATTATTATTATTATTATTATTTTATAATTATTATGATATTGACATATCAACACGCTTATTTTTTGTTCCTATTTTTCTGACCTTTACACTTTACATATGTTATATACCACCACTTTGAGTCAAAATAGAAAATCTGTTAAATTTCATAATAAAAATTTAAGTTTTTATTATTATTATTATTATTATTTGATATTATTATTATTATTATTATTATTATTATTATTATTATGACCTTTACAAAACCGCTGGTCCACTGGTATTGTTACTGTAATTTTTATAAAGCAAAATAGTAAAAAGAACTTACTTTTTTTATTTTTTGAGCTTCAAATTGATATATTTTGAAATTCATTTAATTTCATTTTTTAATTATTTATGATTTGTAAATATTTTTATTTAGTTCATTTATTTATGTTGTGGTTATATATATATATATATAAGATATATATATATATATATATATATAAAAGATAAGATAGAAATATATATATATATATGAGTATAAAAGTATATATATATATATATGTATATATATATATGATATAGGATATCTTATTCTTTTAAGAATGCTCACGTATAAGTTAGAGGAATTGGTATATCCCACTGAGTAAAAACAATTAGGGTATTTGGAATCAGCTGAAAATTTTGGATGGGATTTAACTTTTTTTTTTTTTTTTTTTGGAAAGTGGGAATTTTTTAACTAAAGTAACACCCTGTATCAGTCTCTGCCTCCCTGGTGATTTATGTAATCGAATCTCTCCTCCTGGGGATATCTCGAACCCTGCTTTCTTGGTCTTTGGTGTCAGTTCTCCACTATTCTCTCTGGGTATGAAACGTCCCCCCTGTCCCTCTCTGTCGGCTCGGAGCCCCGGTAATTTGGTGAAATACTGTTTTCTGAAAATTTTAAGTTTTTTTTAGGCCTGAGCTGACGGGGGATGGTGTAATGTTTCACACCCAGGGATAGTTTGAGGAACCCTATGATAACTGTAAGACCAAGATGGGGTTCTTGAGAATCATCCTGGAGGGGGATTAGTCTCCTGTCCACCGGGAGCAAGCTGAGAGACCTCGACTCCTGCTATATCTTTATGCTTGGCACCCTAGGTATTCCTTTAGTTAAAAAAAAAAAAATTTACTTCCAAAAAAAAAAAAAAAGTTAAATCCCATCCTTAAAATTTTCGGCTGATTCCAAATATATAATTTTTTTTACTTTAGGCCCTCCCGTTTCTAGTTACATACTGTGAGCATTAAAAAAATCTGACCATCTATATATATATATATATATATATATATATATATATATATATATATATATATATATATATATATATATATATATATATATATATATATATATATATATATATATATATATATATATATATAATACAACACTTATTGTGAACACAAATAATAAATATTTACGTCGAAATAAACAAAGCTCAAAAAATAAAAAAAGTAAGTTCTTTTTATAGCAAATAAATTTTTTAATTTTTCTTTACCTAAAATAAAAAATTATTACCAACCTTTCCAATACTAAATTATTTTGAGGACCATGGTTTACTTAAGGTCCATTATTATTATTATTATTATTATTATTATTATTATTATTATTATTATTATTATTATTATTATTTTATTATAAACATTTAAAGTGAGCGCTGCCGCGTAACAAACTTACCCCGCACAGCGCGTGAGGTTGTTTCACGCAACGCTCACGCACAATATTATTTTATATATATATATATATATATATATATATATATATATATATATATATATATATATATATATATATATATATATATATATATATATATATATATATATATATATATATATCTCCCCTTAAGGGGTGCTGAAGCCAAACCTTGGAAATGGACGTAGAAGGCTGAAATTTGGTGAGTGGATAGAAGAGAACGAATGAAATAGAGTACTGAGGTTAAATTAAGTGCCTGAGCAAAAAAAAATTTAATATAGTATAATAATCATAGAATAAATAATATTTACGCATATATGTAACGCGAGCGCAGCGAGCAAACTGAGCAAAAGCGCACATGCGAGCTAGCTAGCTTTTCAGGCAAGCTTGAACGTTCACATTCAAGCGTCGCGTAGCGACGTGCTCGTTATTATTATTATTATTATTATTATTATTATTATTATTATTATTATTATTATTATTATTATTATTATTATTATTATTATTATTATTATTATTATTATTATTATTATTATTATTATTATTATTATTATTATTATTATTATTATTATTATTATTATTATTATTATTATTATTATTATTATTATTATTTATTATTATTATTATTATTATTATTATTATTATTATTATTAATATTATTATTATTATTATTATTATTATTATTATTATTATTATTATTATTATTATTATTATTATTATTATTATTATTATTATTATTATTATTATTATATTTTGAAGAAGATATACTATGCACATATACACCCACATCTATTATATTGTCTTCCAGTCTATGGCATAGCTAGCAAATCAGCTATTAATTCGGTTATTTTGATGCAAAAACGCTTCATCCGACTGTTAAGCCCAACTAAAAACTTCTATGAGCATACAGCACCTTTATTTAAAAAACTTAAAATATTACAATTTGAAGACCTATTGAAGCTATCTCTATTAAAGGAACAGCACAAGATACTACAAAATAAGGCATGTAACTTCCTAATATCTAACTTTCATAATAATCAAATTCAAAGAGATATAAATCTAAGAAATAGTGCTCACATAAATCCTCCTTTCTATAGGTTAGAAAAAGCTAGACAAGCAGTTAGTTATAAATGTGCTAAAGTCTATAACGATTTACCTCAAGAATTAAAAAATGAAAATTCTCTTATATCATTTACAAGTAAACTCAAAAAAAGCTATATAAATAAGTACTAATACTATTACTATATTGCCATTTACAAGTAAACTCAAAAAGGCTATATAAAAAATACAGTATGGAACTCATAAAAGTATATTATTATTATTATTATTATTATTATTATAATATATTATTATAATATATTATTATAATATATTATTATAATTATATATTATTATTATATATTATTATTATTATTATTATTATTATTATTATTATTATTATTACTTTCATATTTAGTATTGTGAAATATTACTATTTTATCTGTTTTTATTAATAATCTATTACTGTTATTATTAATATTATTGTTATTACTATTATTATTATTATTATTATTATTATTATTATTATTATTATTATTATTATTATTATTATTATTATTATTATTATTATTATTATTATTATTATTATTATTATTATTATTATTATTATTATTATTATTTATTATTTTTATTATTATTATTATTATTATTATTATTATTAATTATATTTCGGGTCTCAAAGGACACGACACTGTGTTGCAATTAGTAGACCCATTTCAGATACTAGGAAAATTATTTTATGTTATTATAATTTAATTGCTATAATGTAGTTGTAAAATATTGTACTATGTAAATAATGTAATTTTTCTTATCTGAATAAAGTTTTGAAATTGAAATTGAAATTATTATTATTATATTATTATTATTATTATTATTATTATTATTATTATTATTATTATTATTATTATTATTATTATTATTATTATTATTATTATTATTATTATTATTATTATTATTATTATTATTATTATTATTATTATTATGCTATACACTTTTTAATTAATGTAATTACCCAATACACTATATTCACTGTATTTTAAATAGGAAGTCGTTAGCACAAATATTATATATATATATATATATATATATATATATATATATATATATATATATATATATATATATATATATATATATATATATATATATATATGTATATATAT
>JABUQX010143543.1:0-5000 GCA_015478945.1 Trachelipus rathkii | reverse complement strand
TTTCAAACACTTGTAACTTACACTTCTAAGAATGTGTTTCTTCACTATTTACCGTAGAAATTCTTCCAGTGACTCTACTATTGATTTACTTGTAGAAGGTTTAGTCTTGTCGATTTCGCTTTTTTTTTTCCTTTAATGGATGGCGAATTAATACACTGTTCGGATTGAATTTTTTTAACTGCAACAAAAAGTAACGAATTAACTTGTTCTAATATTTTTCCAAAAAAAAAAAAAATCCTGTTTTTATAACGGGGATATAAGTTGCTGCAATAGTACAGCAATACACTTCACACAGCCAAAGCGTTTTCAGCCTGGTTTGTATTACATCTTTCATTTCCTAAACCATCATTTTCATTTGAAGATGAATCAAAATGCTTCCTTAGCGTTAAGATTAATGTAGGCTACATCGGGATATAGAAGCTGTAGAGGTATTACCTTTTGTAGTTTCTTCAAATGGTTTCAATTTAATGCAGTGTGACATGAAGTCATTTCACATTAGTATGAATGTTAATACTTGGAATACGAACTGGCGTATGAAGCAAGAGGTTCTTTGAGCAATACCATTTTTTTCCATCATATGCAAGAAGTGGTACCATTCCAGCTAGTTGGAATGTTTTTGATAACATTAAGATATGGGATATCATCAAGCTGTTTTTTGAATTGCCTTCAACTTATTTTCTTTCATTTTCTCAATCATGACTTTAAGTATTTTTGTATTATAAAATTTTTATCAAATCTCGACAACAAACATCCGCGCAACATCCGCAGGGGCAAAGCGCGGATGCGGATCTTTACTAATGTGCTGATGCTCCGCGGATGCGGATGCGGATGCGGATGCGGATGTTACCGCATCACTAATATATATATATATACATATATATATATATATATATAGCATATATATATATATATATATTATATTACAGTATTATATATATATATATATATTATTATTATTATTATTATTATTATGCATATTATTATTATATTATTATATTATTATTATTATTATTATTATTATTATTATTATTATTATATATATATTATATATATGTTATTATATACATATGTTGAGCATATGTTATTGCTGCTACGTTAAGTTGTTGTTGGTTATATATAACATATATATGTTGCTATTATATATATTATATATATATTATTATTATACATATATATTATTATTATTATTATTATTATTATATACATATTATTACATATATATATATATAGCTATTAAGCTGTTATTATTATACATACATAAATATATATGATACATATATGATGTTAGTTGGCCATGCCATACATGAATATATATATATATATATATGTTATAGAGTATTATGTTATATATATATATATATATATATATATATATATATATATATATATATATATATATATATATATATATATATATATATCTTAATTTTTTCTCTGGCGGAGGGTAGAAATTTCTTGTCAAAAGTTAAAAAAAAAAAAAAAAAAAATTTTATATTCTTTCGAGTTTTTAAAACCAGACTAAATAGAATTTAACTAGTTAGCACAATTTTAATTAAAACATTTTTCAACATAGCCAATTATTTTAATTCTGGGCACGCCACGTTGATTTTGAAGCAGATATCACAATGGTGTTTCTAGAGAAATTTTTGGGTATAGCTCTAAATAAACATATGCAACTCTTAAAATCCAATCTATTCTAAAAAATTTCATAAAAATGGACGAAAACTAACAAAATATTAGAGAAAATTTTCTATTTTAACATTTTTCACCCCACAATCAACTAGGTAAATGTGGGGGAAAAATCTACACTGAAATATTTTTTATTTTTTAAAATGGTTTAGAGTAGCTGAGGAGGCATCAAACCTAAAACTTTTATCTATGAAATTCTGAAGGTTTATTTTTTCAAAATAAAGCCATTCATAATCGACAATTTATTTTATGAGGAGATGCCAAATGGTTGGCATACAGAAAAGTGCTCTGTATCAAAGTTTTAAAATTCAACCTATTTATTTTATCTACTTCTAAAAATTCATAAAAACTGGATGAACTGTAAAAATAACTAGAGCATATTTTAAATATTTAAATTTTTTTAAGTTTAACAATGAACTTAGTCATTTTTAATTTGATCATATTTTATGAATGTATTTTTTAGGAATGTTTGCCTATGATAATTATATGTATACTTATATATGCAAATAACATCCCTTTTAAAGAAAGAGTCTCTTACATTAGAACATAAAACATATTACCGAAAGCTAGTTTATAATGAATAGAAAGATGCATAAATTTCAATATCAGATGCATTTTAAATAATTTATTAATGATCTACAAGATTTGATAAAGGAATCTTTCAGTTAAAATAAAGAAAATCTCACATTCATCCACTATAAACACACATATATGAATATATTACTATTTATTACATTTATGCATGAAATTAAAGCAAATAAATGCATATTTCGCATGAAACTTAATATTCAGATTGCTAATAAAAAAAAAATTCAATTCCTTTTATTAAATATATATATATATATATATATATATATATATATATATATATATATATATATATATATATATATATATATATAGAGTATATATATATATATATATTACATATATATATATATATATATACATATATATGTTATATATTGGCTGTTGTTGTTATATACATTATTAGCTGGTAGTTGTTGTTGCTGCTAAAGGTTATTATTATTATTACATATATTATTACATATGCTACGTTATATTATTGGCTGTTATTGAAAGGAGTTACGTTGTTGTTATACAAACATATTACAGTTAGCTAAGTTATTGTTGGTTATTATTATTATTATTGGCTATACACATTATATTGTTGATATATATATTGATATTGGTGCCATTATTATTATTATACATATATATTATTATTATTATTATTATTATTATTATATTATATATATTTATATTATTACATATTATTATTATTACTTATTATATTATTATTATTATAAGATATTATTATTACATATATATATTATTACTATTATTACATATTTTGAAGACAATCTCCATTTTTATTTATTTTACATATCACCATTTCCTGCATGGTTGCAAGGTGGTGTTGGTGGATGATAAATACTAAAAAAAAAAAAATCACCTGTCATTCGCGAAAAGAACAATATCGTAGAATGGGGTTTTCAACCCCCTACCACCAGAGGAAGAGAGAAATTTGGTAATTCTACTTCGTAATGAATCGACTGCTTTGATAAACGTAGCCACCCCTAAAATTTAATATTCAAAAACTTCTACATTTTAATTTCTCTTTATATTTAATTTTCCAAAATTACCAAAAGAACAAGCTTTAAAAATTTGTTACTCCAGAATCTGGGAAAGTACTCAATTATCGTGTATAATTTTTATTTTTTTAAATCCGAGTCGTATATAGCAGTATATATTATGTTAAGGTTATATTAGATATATATATGTATATTTTTTTTATTATATATATATATATATATATATATATATATATATATATATATATATATATATATATATATATATATATATATTTTATATATATATATTTAAAATTTTACTTACTATTTTAATTACTTGAATAACTTAATTATTGGAAAGGATCAATGCGCCTTCCAACTATAGGAGAACTTTAAAAGATCAACATCCTCCCTTAAAGCAAGATCTCAGTGAACTGGCAAAATCAGATATTAATTTCCCTTATATGGAAATTTTAAGTTTAACACCGCCTTTAACCTCCCTTCTATGTATTTGAAATGTGAAATTTGCATTTCCCAACTTTGCGTTTGATCCCTCCGCCTAAGGAATACCTCTAGTGCGCTCTCTCTCTCTCTCTCTCTCTCTCTCTCTCTCTCTCTCTCTCTCTCTCTCTCGCTTTCCTCACATATAAAGTGTCTCCTCCCAAAAGGAGAAATTATATAATATGCCTCCCCTTGTATTCGCTCTCGTCTTCAAATCAAGTATACCTTGTACAATGAAGTGAATTAGAGAAATTTTTTTTTTAGTTTTAATCAAATATAAACAGTATTACTCTAAACCCCCCCTACCGACTTTTTGGACTTTTTTATTTATAAAAAAAAAAAAATTTTACTAAATGGTTTATATTTTAAAAATCTATATTGTTTTTCATAATTTAGTGCTAATTTCTTTACTAATGTCTTGAAATAATTTTGTTTCGTATTGTATAAAAAATTGGATTAGTGGTTCAGACATACAGCTTGGAACTATGAGAGAGAGAGAGAGAGAGAGAGAGAGAGAGAGAGAGAGAGAGAGAGAGAGAGAGAGAGAGAGAGAGAGAGAGAGAGAGAGAGAGAGAGAGAGTAGAGAGTATGCAGCTTGGTACTATTGAGTTCTTAAATTCTTTTAAGAAAGATTACCCAAATTTAAAGATTTACCATAAGGAATAATGTGAATGTTTGAAGCAATTTACCCTTCTGATTTTTTCCCACTACTCAACATTAACAAAAAAAAAAATAATGAAAAAAAAACATTCTTATTTTACTAATAAACATGCTAGTAAACATACTAGGAAAGATGAGCAAGGGAGGTCTTTTCTCTAGTTTGCCTATTTTGCCTCCTCCGAAAAACCGTCTGATAAATATATTTAAACATCTGCCTATTCTATCTTTTTTTGTATATATATATATATTATATATATATATATATATATATATATATATATACATATATATATATATATATATATATACATATATATATTACATTCATATTGATATCAATATATATATATAGCATATATATATATAGTGAGTATATATATATATATAGGTTATTGGTATATGTTATATATACATATATATATATATATATATATATAGTTATATATATATAATATATATATATATTGTTATATATACGGTATATATATATTGAAGCGGCGCACGAAAACGTATGAAAGCGTTTCACGATAAAGAAACGGTTAAAACACCCAACGAACTGAACGAAGTACAATG
>JABUQX010143542.1:0-24102 GCA_015478945.1 Trachelipus rathkii | reverse complement strand
TACACACACACACACACAATAACAATACATACAATAATAATAATAATAATAATAATAATAATACAACAATAATAATAACAATAATAATAATAATACACACAATATTAACAATAATAATAATAAATAACAATTTAAATAATCATTAATAAATAATCATGAGCGATTTTCTAACGACATAGTCAGTACGTATATTCCATGGTTCTAAAAGGTTTGTCTGACATGACCTACCCTTTTCAGTGTGTTGAAATATTAACAATTTGTTATCTTCTAAATAGCTTCTGATATGACCTTTCTGAACTTTTCTAGAACCTTGCAACCAGAGATGTTATTAACTGGCCTATAATTTCAAAAATCTTCCTTACTTTTCTTATAAATAAGCACAACATATGCCATTTTCCAGTCATCTGGTACCTCTACCAAATGCTATAGATCGCTTAAAAATCAAATACTGTGACTACCCTCTCTCAGAATTCTACCATATATACCATCAGGCCTGCAGCTTTATCCAAGTCATTGTGGTCTAGTAAAACGTTTTTATATCTTTTACACATCAAATTCACAAATTCTGTGTCTATTTGTTACATGCATTAGTCTCCAAACTATTATCTGTCTTTCCTCAGTAAACACTGAAGCAAAAATAAGCATTGAAAAATGTTGACCATTTCCTTATCTGAACTCACTCAATTTTCATCAATTTTAATTGACCAATTTGTCCTATCCTTACTTTTAAATTTATAAAAGCTAAAAACTTCTTCAGATTCTTATTACTATTCCTAGTTAATTTCTGCCTCTCTCTTTTTGCCTTTCTTATTGATTGGTTAAGTTCATTTCTTATTTTTCCTATAATTTTCTAAATTATCTTCCCTATTGAATATTTAAACATCTACGCTTTTTCATTAATTTTCTCTTATCTCTATTCCACCAAACAGGTTTTCTTGCCACCCTAATTGGTTTATCTTTAAAACATACTGACTGAATATTCAAGTGTAAATTTGCTTTAAAATGTTCCCACATACAAAACAGTTTTATCTTTAAACTCTTTTATCCTGTAGTTAGTTGTACTTCAAGTGTCTTCTAAATTTGCAAAACGCCATTTCGAAATCACATCTTTTCCTTATTAACCTGCAATTTGGGTCAGATATTACATTCATATTAAATCAATTATATTATGGTCACTAAGTCCTAAATTCTCCTCAATTCATCCACCATACTTTTATCGTTAGTTAATATTAAGTCTAGTAGTGCATCGTATCTTGTGGGTTTTGGACCATCTGGGTCAAAAAAGTTATCTAGTATACAATTTATAATGAGAAACTGCTATGGTCCATATTAGACAAGGAATCCAATTGAAGCCATGAAAATTAAAATCACCCATTAAGACTATACTTTTCTTTACTGTGGCATGCTGACTCAATTTCTTTTACAATTTCCACGTCTAATTCTTTTATTCTTAGCTAGGAGGTCTATGTGTGCCCTATTCTAAATGATTTATTGTATATAAGGATATCTCACACCTATTCAATATCATGATTCATTTTAAAGTCAGTCACAATACAGATTGAATATTGCTTTAACATAAAGCTAATAAACCCTTCCTTCCTCTACGCTGGTATAAATAAAGTGAACATCCGTCTATTTCATATTCCTGCAAGGAGTCTCCATATAATTCTTCATAACCCATGCCTCAGTTATGCAAATAATATCTAGATTCTCATTTATGGTATAACTAATCAGCTCATCTTTTTTATTTCTATGGCTATGAGCATTTGTGTAAAAACATTTGATAGTCGAAATGCTGTTATTGTTATTATCATCATCATTATTTGAACCTGTAACAACACTAGCTTTATTTATCTCCCAACTATTAGTTACCATTGCTATTATTTGTATCTAGTTTTAGCCCACCACCCCCAACTTTACCTAGTTTTTGCTAAACAAGTCTCCAAACTGGCATTGAAAAGCTCAACACCTTTACGACTCAAGTGAACTCCATCTGCTGCAAAAAGATCTTTATCCAGAAATTCTCTCCACAAATCCAAAAACCTAATATTTTCTGAAAAACATAATTTCCTAACCCTTTCATTTACACCTAAAGCCCTACTCCCCCATTCCTGACCTGCACCTAACCTAGGTAGAATCCCAGAAATCATGCACCTTCTTCCACTAGCTTTCATCTTCTGAATCAATCTCCTATAATCTGCTATTAATTCTTCTGACCTTCTATGTCCTATATCATTTGTACCCACATGCACAATCACATCTGAATCAACATTTGTAGAGAATCAATCTTCATCTTATCCCATCCACCTATATCACCACTCTGGCACCTGGATAACATACTCAATCGTTATTCTTTTTATTCTTTTGAAAAGTCCTGTCTAGGTATCGTGTAATAGAGTCTCCAATTACCAATGTTTCAGTCTTCCCTTCAGAAAACTCAACATTACCATTGGCACTCTCTAATCCCTCCCCATCTGGAAGACAGTCGAACCTGTTACTGCAGGTCACAGGCTGACTGACTTTCGAGATCCTCATCTTTAAATCATTATTTCTAGTTTCTACAACTCTATATTCATCTGCAGACCTATTATACCCTACTTTATCCTTTTCCCTCTCATCTTCCTAGTAAAGCTGCAGGCCCTGATGGTATACATGGTAGAATTTTGAAAGAGGGTAGTACCAGCATTGCAAAGGCACTGTATTTGGTTTTTAAGTTCTATAACTTTTGGTGAGGTACCAGATGACTGGAAATCAGCATATGTTGAGCCTATTTATAAGAAAGGTAGAAGGAAGATTTGGGAAATTATAGGCCAGTTAGCTTAACATCTCTGGTTGTAAAGGTTCTGGAAAAGTTACTGAAAGGTTAAATAGAGAAATATTTAGAAGATAACAAGGTATTGTATGACTCCCAGCATGATTTCAGAAAGGGTAGGTCATGTCAGACAAACCTTTTAGAATTTATGGAATTCATTACTGACTGCATTGCCCGAGGAGATCCAGTTGATATTATATATTTAGACTATAGCAAAGCTTTTGATGTTCCCACATAAGGCTGATGAAGAAGATATTGTAGTATTGGTGGAGTGGTACATGGTTGGATTAAAGAGTGCTTGTGGAATAGAAAACAGTGTGTACAACTAAATGGCAATAAGTCATCATGGGAAATAGTGAAGAGTGGTGTCCCATTGAAACCAGTGCTGGGGCCACTATTGTCCCTCATATATATAAATGATTTAAACAGGACTTAAATGCAAGGTTTCTAAGTTTGCTGATGATACCAAAGTGGCCACCAGTTAGGAATAGTGAAGGATGCATAGTATTCAAAATGATCTTGATAAACTCTTGGGTGGGCAGATAAGTGCAAATGAATTTTAATAGTAAAGTGTAAGGTTCTTCACCCTAGGTTTTTCAAATAAAAGTTTTAACTATTGGAAGAATGGGGATTGGCTTGAGTCTGTAAACCAAGAAAAAGATTTAGGTGTGATTATAGGCAGTAATTTGAAAGTAGCTAATTAGTGTTTGGAAGCAAGGAATAAAGCTAAAAATTTAGGCTTGTTTCAATTTTTAATCTATTTTAAAGAGATTAGTTTATTTCTTTTTAGGCTTTAGTGATATTTAAACTGTAGTTGGTAAAATAATAGGTACAGGTTAGTAAGCTAATAATAATTTATGCTCTGTGTGATAACTGTGGGACTGTGAGAGGTGAATATGTGGATAGTTGCCCTGTTTGTGTTTTGAAGAGAATGTGTTTTTAAGGAAGGAGATTGCAAGACTGAGTGAATATATGCATGGATTGAAAGAAGAAGTATTTGAGTTGAGAAAAGAGGGAAGTGTTAGGAAAAGGTTAATAGGGATGTCGAGGCAAGGAGGGAGCGGGACCTAGGGGTAGACAGGAATAGTGATTCACCTAGGCAGGAAGATGAGAGGGAAAAGGATAAAGTAGTTCAAAATAGGTATGCAGTTTATTATATAGTTGCCGTAAAATAATAATTTAAAGATGAGGATTTCGAAAGTCAGTCAGCCTATGACCTGCAGTAACAGGTTCAACTGTTCCTCCAGATGGGGAGGGATCAGAAAGTGCCAATGGTAATGTTGAGTTTTCTAAAGGGGAAAGACTGATACATTGCTAATTGGAGACTCTCAAGATATCGATATTTAGATAGGACTTTTCTAAAAAGAATAAAAAAAATTTTTTTGATAGTAGAAGTCGGCGTGTTTCTCCTGTGCATAGGATAGGAGGAGAGATGGAGCCTCCCCACAAATGTTGATTCAGATGTGATTGTGCATGTGGGTGCAAATGATATAGGACATAGAAGGTCAGAATTATTAGCAGATTATAGGAGATTGATTCAGAAGATGAAAACTAGTGGAAGTGCATGATTTTTGGGATTTTACCTAGGTTAGGTGTAGGTCAGGAATGGGGGAGTAGGGCTGTGTAAAATGAAAGGGGGTTAGAAATTATGTTTTTAGAAAATATTAGTTTTTGATTGTGAGAATTTCTGATAAGATCTTTTGCAGCAGATGAAGTTCACTTGAGTCGTAAAGATGTTGGGCTTTTCAGTACCAGTTTGAGAGACTTGTTTAGCAAAAACTAGGTAAAGGGTGGGCTAAATCTAGATACAAATAATAGCAATGGTAACTATAATAGTGGGAGATAAATAAAGTTAGTGTTGTTACAGGTTCAAATAATAATGATGATGATGGCAAAATAACAGCATTCTGAAAATGTTTACACAAATGCTCATAAGGCCTTGGAAACAAAAACATATAGCTGGATTAGTTATACGGTACCATAAATGAGAATCTAGACATTATTTGCATACTGAGGCATGGGCTAATGAAGAATTATATGGAGACTCCTTTCAGGAATATGAAATAGACTGATATTCACTTTATTTATACTCAGCGTAGAGGAAAGAAGGGTCGTGGTGCGTTTATGTTATAAGCAATATTCAATCTGTATTAATAACTGACTTTAAAATTAATCATGATATTGAATCGTGGGTAGATATCCTTATGTTCAACAAATCATATAGAATAGGGGCATTTTTTAGAACCCCCTGGCCAGAGTCAAGAATTAGACGTGAAAAGTAAAAGAAATAGAGACAGCATGCCACAGTAAAGAAAAAGGTATAGTCATAATGTGTGATTTTAATTTTCCTGGGCATTCATTGGGATTCCTTTTCACATGGACCATAGTAGTTCTGCATTCATAAATTGTATACTAGATAACTTCTTTTGACCCAGATGGTCTAAGAACCCACAAGATACGATGCACTACTAGATTTAATATTAACTAATGATAAAAGTATGGTTGATGAGGTTAGAGTTGAGGAGAATTTAGAAATTAGTGACCATAATATAATTAGATTTAATATGAATGTAATATCTCGGCTTAAATTACAAAGTTAAATAAGGAAAGACATCTTAGATTTCTGAAAATGGCAATTTTACTACCAGACATGCTTTTAGTACAACTAACTGGGATAAAGAGTTTAAAGACCAAAACTGTTTTATCATGTGGGAACATTTTAAGCAAATTTTAATGAATATTCAGTCAGTATGTTTTAAAGATAAACCCATTAGGGTGGCAAAGATAAAACCTGTTTGGTGGAATAGAGAGATAAGAGAGAAAATTAATGAAAAGCGTAGATGTTTTAAAATATTCAAGGGTAGTAATAGGGAAGATGATTTAGAAAATTATAGGAAAAATAGAAATGAACTTAACCAATTAATAAGAAAGGCAAAGAGAGAGGCAGAAATTAATTTAGCAAGGAATAGTAATAAGAATCTGAAGAAGTTTTTTAGCTTTTATAAATTTAAAACAATTGGTCTAATTAAAATTGATGAAAATTTAGTGAGTTCAGATAAGGAAATGGTCAACATTTTCAATGCTTATTTTGCTTCAGTTGTAGTAGTTATTTAGTTTATTTTGTTGTTGTCTTATAATTTTTATTATGAATCATTCTTATTGTTTCTTTTATTATTTTTATTATGGTAGTATAGTATACCTAACATAGTCGATTTTCTTTGGTTTTCAGTATTGGTCTGATCTATTGGTGTTTTCAAGTTGTTAGGGTTCAGAGGTTGCATTAGAAGTTGGATCTGGAAAGGGAAAGGACTAAAAACTGGTCAACAACAACAACATTGGCCAGGTAGTTACTAATTTGTTGGTTTTGTTTTATTTAATTATTTGATTTTTTTATTATTTTAAAATTTACATTTCATTCAATTTCATTTAATTTATTATTAATAATATTTCTTAACTGATTCATGTTTAAAATTTACTTATTATTTGACTGTTTTAAGATTTCTTAAGTTTATTGTATTGTTTTAAAGAGCTTTAAAGATATTTTCACTTAAATAGTTTAACTTATTATTTTCATAATTTTTTCATATTTAATTATTGTTTCATTGTTAGGATATTTTTTTGTATCATTTCAGTTTTTTTTTTCCTCCGGATTTGGCCTGACTGTATTTGGTCCTGGAGATTGCAGTTACCCTAGTGGTTGAAGAAGGATTTGGTACAGGGTACCGATTGATTTATACAAGGGTGTATTACACCTAAATAACAAAAGGAAATAGAAATAAAATTTGAAACTTTGAAAATTATAAAATTATAACTGAAAGAGACATACTGATAATATACCAAAGAAAAGTAAGAAAACAAATAGAACCTAAAAACGTGAAAACTGAAATAGTAAAATATGAAATAAAAAGGAAAATTAAAGAACATTTTTCAAACTTGGAAAAATTATTATTAATTACTAAAAGAGAAAAAGAAATTAGTAAAGAAAACATTGTGAAAATTAGTAAAGAAAACATTGTGAAAATTGTGAAAAACATTTAACTAATTAAACAAAAACACTTAACCACAGAGCGCTGTGACATTGATGAACATTTTTTGAATAAACTTTTCCATATATTCAATATTTTTATTTAACTTTTTTTTTTCCTTATCCGTCTTTACATTTATGTCTTTATTTTATATTTTATATGATTAAGGTATTTTGGTTAATACGGTATAAGGATACAAGGTAATGTAGTGTAGTGCGGTATTTGATAGTGGTAACGGGTTATTATATTGTGGGATATATTAATTTTCTAATTTTCAAGGTGGTATCGGTATCGGGATACAGAATAAGGATTTTTTTTGTATATCGGTATCGGGTCGGTTATTTTTGTAATAAATTTAGGGTTTATGTGTATTTTCTTTATAACCCCATCATCTGTCCTGGAAGGCGCCAATTTTCCTTATTCAATATAGTTTGATTTTTTAACTGCTACAGAAGCGTTACTGAGGAAAGATTAGATAATAGTTGGAGACCATTATATGCATGTTACTTGTAACAAATAGATCTGTTGCACTTGAATTTGATGTGTTAAAACGTTTATTAGCATTGACCCGCAAAGCTGCAGGCCCCGATGCAGTATAGCTATATGGTAGAATTCTGAAAGAGGGTAGTAGTACCAGCATTGCAAAGGCACTGTATTTGATTTTTAAGCGATCTATAACATTTGGAGGTACCAGATGACTTAGTATTATGTTGTGCCTATTTATAAGAAAGGTAAAGAAAGATTTGGGAAATTATAGGCCATTTAACATTGTAAAAGTTTTAGAAAAGGTCATGGAGCGTTATATTTCCAACCAAATGAGGGAGTCTATGACTCCCAGCCCAGTCATGTCAATATCAAACCTAGAATTATGGAATATTACTGACTGCATCGACCGAGGAGACCAGTTGATATTGTACATTTAGACGCTTTTGATAAGGTTCCCCACATATAGCTGATGAAAAGTTATTGCAATGTGGTATAGGTGTAGTGGATTAAAGAGTGGTTGCGAAATAGAAAACAGTAATCCAGTCGAATAAATCATCATAAAATAGTATATGGTGTCCTTAATAAATTATTGTCTTCATATCATAAATGATTTAGACCAGGGACTTAAATGTAAGGTTTCTAAGTTTGTAGATGATACTAAAGTGGCCAGTTAAGAATAGTGAAGGATGCATAAAGATTCAAAATGATCTTGAGGTGTGGGCAGATAAGGTAAATGAATTTAATAGTATCAGGTCTTTCAAAAATACTTTAGGAAGTTTTTTAACTACAATATGAATGGGGATTGGCTGAGCTGTGACCAAGAAAGATTTAAATTTGAGTAGTTGGAAGCTAGGAAATAAAGCTACAAGATGCTGGGCATAATAAACCATCAGTAAACTGTATAATAGCTATGTTAGGCCGGTAATAGAGTATTGTGCACAAGTTTGGGCCCCTTATTTAAAGAAAGACTTAGATATGCTAGAGAGTGCAACATAGAGCAACAAGGATGATTTCTGGGTTTGAGGGTAAGAGCTGAGGAGAGGCTGAAGGAGTTAGGAATGTTTTCAGAAGAAAGGCGATTTCTCGGACATGACATAAGTTCACAAAATATTTACATCTATTGACATAATACAGAGACTGTCACCATAGTAACATGGACAGACCACAGGGCCACAGCAAAGAAAGCATGCCATCTTGATATAAGAAAGCATGCATTCAGTAATAGGGGTTGTTAAATTTTGGAATAGTCTGAGGAGGTTGTTGAGTGTGACTCGATTAGGACATTAGGACATTAGGACATTAGGACATTAGGAATATAGAGACAGTAAAAAGCCACATGGGCCTCATCGAGACTGTCCCAGTCAACCCACTACCCAAACATTCTCATGCAAATCCCACCCCAGGGCTTGTCAATTTGTTGTAACTACAAATCCACCAATTTGGCTTAGTCAAAACTAATGACATAAATAAGATACCCAAACCATCATGCATTAATAACTGCTATAAATAGTATTTATAATTAAGAAGAAACATGGGCCTATCGAGACTGTCCCAGCCGCCAACCCACCACCCCAAACATGTCATGCAAATCCATTAGCACTTAGGCGGTCAATTTGTTGTGCACCGCCAAATCCACCAATTTGCTTAGTCAAAACTAATGATATATAAAATATGATACCCAAACCATCCACATGCATTAATAACTAAGTTATGGTCACATGCCATCTAACATATAACTATATCACAACTAAAAACCAGCCAATTTGGCTTCGTCAATATATTATATGATTCCCAACCCATCCATAAACGAATCTAACCCTAAATGTTGCAATCAGTCACACTTCAACAACCTCCTCTGGCAGAATATTCCAAAATTTAACAACCCTCTATTACTGAATGCATGCTTTCTTATATCAAGATGGCATGCTTTTCAATTTTCTTATTATGCCCCTGTCACCTGTCCATGTTCTACTATGAAAATTTTATTGGTCTCCGTATTAATAATAGATGTAAATATTTGTATACTTGTATCATGTCCCCTGAGAAATCGCCTTCTACAGAAAACATTCCTAACCTTCAGCCTTCCCTGGTAGCTCTTACCCTCAAACCCGGAAATCATCCTTGTTGCTCTATCGCACTCTCTAGCATATCTAAGTCTTTCTTTTAATAAGGGGCCCGTGCACAATAATCTATTATTGGCCTAACATATATTATATATTTACTTATTTCCTTGCTCTTGTAAACAACATTATGATTTATTATGCCCAGCAACTTATTAGCTTTATTTCTAGCTTCCAAACACTGATTAGCCACTTTCAGATTACATCACACCTAAATTTTTCTTGGTCCACAGACCTGAGCCAACCCCCATTCATATCGTAGTTTTATTTGAGCAACCTAGGTGAAGAACCTTCTACTTTTTACTATTAAAATTCATTTGCCAATTTATCTGCCCACCCAAGAAGTTTATCAAGATCATTTTGAATCTTTATGCATCCTTCACTATTCTTAACTGAGGTGGCCACTTTAGTATCATCTGCAAACTTAGAAACCTTGCATTTAAGTCCCTGTCTAAATCATTTTATATATATGAGAAACAATAGTAACCCCAGCTCTGAACCCTGTGGGGACACCACTCACTCGATTTCCCATGATGATTTATTCCCATTTAGTTGTACACACTGCTTTCTATTTCGCAACCACTCTTAATCCAACCATGTACCACTCCACCTATACCACATTGCAATAACTTTTCATCAGCCTTATGTGGGAACCTTATCAAAAGAGTCTAAAAATATAATATCAACTGGATCTCTTCGTCCATGCAGTCAGTAATGTATTCCATACCCGTAAAAGGTTTGTCTGAGACTCACCCTTTCTTGAAACCGTGTTGGAGTCGCATACACTTGTTATTATCTTCTAAATATTTATATAATTCCTTCAGTGTAACTTTTCCAGAACCTTTACAAACACAGACATGTTAAGCTAACTGGCCTATAATTCCCAAATCTTCCTTACTACCTTCTTATAAATAAATAACATATGCTGTTTTCCAGTCATCTGGTACCTCACCAAATGTTATAGATCGTTAAAATCAAATCAGTGCCTTGGCAATGCTGATACTATCTTCTTTCGTTGGTAGTCTACCATATCCCATCAGCCCTAAAGGCAGAACCTGGATCAATATGGTCTAATAAACGTTTAATATCTTTTACGCCAAATTCAAATTCTGTAAGTCTATTTGTTACATGCATACAAGAACTATTAGTCTCCAAACTATTATCTAATCTTTCCTCAGTAAAAAGACTGAAGCAAAATAAGCATTGAAAATGTTGACCAACTCCTTATCCGAACTCACTAAATTTTCATCAATTTTTAATTGGACCAATTGTCCTATTCTTTACTTTTAAATTTATAAAGCTAAAAAACTTCTTCAGGTCCTCATTACTATTCCTTTGCAAATTAATTTCCTGCCTCTCTCTTTTTGCCTTTCTTCTTATTAACTGGTTAAGTTCGTTTCTATTTTTCCCATAATTTTCTAAATCATCTTCCTATTACTATCTTTGAATATTTTAAAACATTTACGCTTTTCATTTTCTCTCTTATCTCTATTCCACCAAACAGGTTTTTCTTCGCCACCCTAATGGGCTTTTTTAAACATACTGACTGAATATTCATTAAAAATTTACAAAATGTTCCTACATGATAAAACAGTTTTGGTCTTTAAACTCTTTATCCAGTCAATTATACTAAGCATGTCTCGTAATTTGGTAAAAATCACTCATTTCTGAAATCTAAAGATCCTTTCCTTATTAACCTGCAATTTGGGCCCAGATATCGCTCACCTTCATATTAAATCTAATTATATTATGGTCACTAAGTCCTTATCTCCTCAACTCTAACCTCACCCACCATACTTTCATCATTAATTAAAGTTGTCATAAGCTCCAATTAGTGCATCGTGTCTTGTGGGTTCATGGACCATCTAGCTCAAAAAGTTGTATACAATTTATAAATACTGAACTACTATGGTCCGTATTAGACAAGTTAGACAAGGAATCCCATTTAATGCCAGGAAAATTAAAATCACCCATTATGACTATACCTTTTTCTTTACTGTGGCATGCTGCCTCAATTTCTTTTACAATTTCTGAGTCTAATTCTTGACTCTGGCCGGGAGGTCTATAAAATCTTATTCTATATGATTTATTAAACATAAGGATATCTACCCATACCGATTCAATATCATGATTAGTTTTAAAGTCAGTCATTAATACAGATTGAATATTGCTTTAATATAAAGCGCCACACCCCCACCCTTCTTTCCTCTACGCTGGTACGCTGGTATAAATAAAGTGAATATCCGTCTATTTCATATTCCTGAATGGAGTCTCCATATAATTCTTCATTAAACCATGCCTCAGTTATGCAAATAATGTCAAGATTCTCATTTATGGTATAACTAATCAGCTCATCTTTTTTATTTCTAAGGCTATGAGCATTTGTGTAAAAGCATTTGATATATTCGAAATGCTGTTATTTTTATTGTTATCATCCTTATTTGAGCCTGTAACACTAGTTTTATTTATATCACCACTATTACCAGTTACCATTGTTATTATTTGTATCCAGATTTAGCCCATCCCCCCAACTTTACCTAGTTTTTAAACATGTCTCCAAACTGGTGCTGAAAAGCCCAACACCTTTACGCCACTCAAGTGAACTCCATCTGCTGCAAAAGATCTTTATCCAGAAATTTTCTCCACAAATCCAAAATCTAATATTTTTTGAAATACATAATTTAATAACCCTTTCATTTGCACCAAAAGTCCTAATCCCAGTCCTGACCTGCACCTAACCTAGGTAAAATCCCAGAAATCATGCACCTTCCTCCACTTCCATCTTCTGAATCAATCTCCTATAATCTGCTATTAATTCTTCTGACCTTCTATGTCCTATATCATTTGTACTTACATGCACTATCACATCTGAATCAAAATTTGTATCCTTAATCTCTCTATTTATCCTATGCATGATATCACTCACCTGGATAACATACTCTCAATCGTTTCCTTCTATTCTTAGTTTGAAAAGTCCTATCTAGGTATCATATCATAGAGTCTCCAATTAGCAATTTATCAGTCTTCCCTTCAGAAAACTCAACATTACCATCCCTGATCCCTCCCCATCTGGAAGACAGTCGAACCTGTTACCGTGAAGGTCACAGGCTGACTGACTTTTCGAGATCCTCATCTTTAAATTATGCTATTTCTAGTTTCTACAACCTATATCTATCTGCAGACCCATTTATGTGTTACACTACTTTATTCCTTCCTCTCATCTTCCCTGCCTAGGTGAATCGTAATATTCCTGCCCACCCCTATATCCGCTCCTCCTTGCCTCGACATCCCTACTAACTTTTTTCCTAACACTTCCCTCCTTTCTCAACTCAAAAATACTTCTTCTTTCA
The DNA here is from genome assembly GCA_015478945.1 of Trachelipus rathkii. Lineage (NCBI taxonomy): Eukaryota > Metazoa > Arthropoda > Malacostraca > Isopoda > Trachelipodidae > Trachelipus > Trachelipus rathkii. The sequence continues at coordinate 11,309 of JABUQX010143542.1, read as the reverse complement.
ATCCATTCACATTTTCACTAGTCTTGCAATCTCCTTCCTTAACAACACACATTCTCTGCATTCAAATCACAAGCAGGGCATCTATTCACATATTCACCTCTACAGTCCCCACAGATATCACAAAGAGCTACATACATACTTTAAATTATTATTAGCTTACTACCCTGTACCTATTATTTTACAATCAACTACAGTTTAAATATCACTAGCCTAAAAAGAAATAAACTACTCTTTAAAATAGGTTAAAAATCTAAACAGTCAAATTTAGCTTAGCTTCAGCCAGGGATATTTCAAAACAAGTTTGACTTAGAATAGCCTAGGCCTCTAGGCTAAGTACTATAAAAATTATAAAGTAGGCCTAACTTAGGCTATGGCAAACTTAATTTAAATTAAATTATCACCAGATTAATATAACAATTGTTAAAGACTGTAGTTAAATACAGAAAAACTATTTAATAATTCAAATAAACCTGCAACACACAGTAGGCTATACAGGAAATCTCTTAACTACTCTAGCCTAGGGTTAACCTATCAACCACTAACTGAGTCCAGTACTCAACTAAATTAAATTAATAACAGAAATAATCACAATAATAAGTACACAAATTTCTAAAATCCACAGTTAAATAGGCAACACTAATTTGTTAGCTAAATTCACTTGCAATTACACAGATTATAGTAGTAAAATGGGGAGCAAAAATAAAAACACCTTCACTCAATGGCCACTTATCTAACAATAACTGCTATAACTAAAAACCCGCCAATTTGGCTTCGTCAATATATGATACCCAACCCATCCATAAACGAATCTAACCGTTTCTTAAATGTTGCAATCGAGTCACACTCAACAACCTCCTCTGGCAGACTATTCCAAAATTTAACAACCCTATTACTGAATGCATGCTTTCTTATATCAAGATGGCATGCTTTCTTCTTAATTTTCTTATTATGCCCCCTGGTCACCTGTCCATGTTTTACTATGAAAAATTTATTGGTCTCTATATTATCAATAGATGTAAATATTTTGTAGACTTGTATCATGTCCCCTCTGAGAAATCGCCTTTCTACAGAAAACATTCCTAACTCCTTCAGCCTCTCCTCATAGCTCTTACCCTCAAACCCAGAAATCATCCTTGTTGCTCTTCATTGTTACACTCTCTCTCTAGCATATCTAAGTCTTTCTTTAAATAAGGGCCCAAACTTGTGCAGAATAATACTCTATTACTGGCCTAATATAGTTATTATACAGTTTACTTATTACTCCTTGCTCTTGTAAACAACATTGCATTTATTATGCCCAGCATCTTATTAGCTTTATTTCTAGCTTTCTCCAAACATTGATTAGCTATTTCAAATTACTGCTTATAATCACACCTGAATCTTTTCACAGACTCAAGCCACTCCCCATTCATATCGTAGAAAACTTTCATTTGAGTAACCTAGGTGAAGAACCCTACACTTTTTACTATTAAAATTTATTTGCCACTTATCTGCCCACCCAAGAAGTTTATCGAGATCATTTTGAATCCTTATGCATCCTTCACTATTCCTAACTGAGGTGGCCACTTCAGTATCATCTGCAAAACTTAGAAACTAGATTTAAGTCCCTGGTCTAAATCATTTATATATGAGGAACAATAGGGCCCTAGCACTGAACCCTGTGGGACACTATTCTTATTTCACATGATGATTTATTCCCATTTAGTTGTACACACTGTTTTCTATTTCCCAACCACTCTCTTTAATTCAACCATGTACCACTCCACCTATACCACATTGTAAAACTTTTCATCAGCCTTATGTGGGGAACCCTATCATTTGCTAAAGTCTAAATATACAATATCAACTGGATCAATGCAGTCAGTAATGTATTCCATACCTCAAAGGTTTGTCTGACATGATCTACCCTTTCTGAAAACCATGCCAGAGTCACATACAATACCTTGTTATCTTCTAAATATTTATCTATACATTTTAGTAACTTTTCCAGAACCTTTGCAACAGAGATGTCAAGCTAACTGGCCTATAATTTCCAAATCTTCCTTACTACCTTTCTTATAAATGGGCATAATATATGCTGTTTTCCAATCGTATGGTATTTCTCTAAATATTATAGACGCTTAAAAATCAAATACAGTGCCTTTTGTAATGCTGATACTACCCTCTTTCAGAATTCACATATATCCCATCAGGCCCTGCAGCTTTACCTGATCAATATGGTCTAATAAACGTTTAATATCTTTACATCACTCAAATTTTGTAAGTCTATTTGTTACATGTATACAAGAACTATTAGTCTCCAAACTATTATTCAATCTTTCCTCAGTAAACACAGAAGCAAACATTGAAAATTTTGACCAACTCCTTATCTGAACTCCCTAAAATTTTGATCAATTTTAATTGGACCAATTGTCCTATTCTAACCTTTTAAATTTATAAAGCTAAAAACTTCTTCAGATTCTTATTACTATTCCTTGCTAAATTAATTTCTGCCTCTTTATCTTTCTTATTGACTGGTTAAGTTCGCTTCTATTTCTTTTTAAATCGTCTTCCCTATTACTACCCTTGACATATAGTTTTAAAAATGTTTCCCTTTTCATTAATTTTATCTCTTATCTCTCTATTCCAACAAACAGGTTTTCTTGCCACCCTAATGGGTTTATCTTTAAAACATACTGACTAAATATTCATTAAAATTTGCTTAAAATGTTCCCACATGATAAAACAGTTTTGGTCTTTAAACTCTTTATCCCAGTCAGTTATACTAAGCATGTCTCGAAATTTGCCAACATTGCCCAAAACACCCATCCTTTCCTCGTTAACTTGCAATTCTATTCCACTATTTATGTTAAATCTAATTATATTATGGTCACTGAGTCCTAAATTCTCCTCAACTCTAACCTCGCCCACCATACTTGGAATGGTTTGCAACATTTAAGAAAGGGTTAGATTCGTTTATGGATGGGTTGGGTATCATATAATATATTGACGAAGCCAAATTGGCGGGTTTTTAGTTATAGTAGTTATTAATGTTAGATGGCATGTGTGACCATAACTTAGTTATTAATGCATGTGGATGGTTTGGGTATCATATTTATATATCATTAGTTTTGACTAAGCCAAATTGGTGGATTTGTAGTTACAACAAATTGACAACCCTAGGGTGCTTTGTGGATTTGCATGAGCATGTTGGGTAGTGGGTTGACTGGGACAGTCTCGATAGGCCCATGTGGCTTTTTACTGTTTCTATATTCTTAATGTCTTAATAATAAATCGCAATGTTGCTTACAAGAGCAAGGAAGTAATAAGTAAACTATATAATAGCTATGTTAGGCCAATAATAGAGTATTGTGCACAAGCTTAAATATATTTAATGAAAGACTTAGATATGCTAGAGAGAGTGCAACATAGAGCAACAAGGATGATTTCTGGGTTTGAGGGTAAGAGCTATGAGGAGAGGCTGAAGGAGTTAGAAATGTTTTCTGTTGATTTCAGAGGGGACATGATACAAGTCTACAAAATATTTATATCTATTGATAATACAGAGACCAATAAATTCTTCATAGTAGAGCACGGACAGGAGGCCAGGGGGCATAATAAGAAAATTAAGAAGAAAGCATGCCATCTTTATATAAGAAAGCATGCATTCAGCAATAGGGTTGTTAAATTTTGGAATGGTTTGACACAGGAAGTTGTTGAGTGTGACTTGATGGCAACATTTAAGAAAGGGTTGGAGAGGTATATGGATGGGTTGGGTATCATATAATATAGTTAGACGAAGCCAAATTGGCAGGTTTTTAGTTACAGTAGTTATTAATGTTATACTGTATGTATGACCATAACAGTTATTAAGGCATGTGGATGGTTTGGGTATCATATATAATTTTTTTGGACTAAGCCAAATTGGTGGATTTTAGTTACATGAATTTGACAGAACTCCTTATACAAAGAAAGCGTCACGGATTGGGGATGCTCAAAAAGTATCGATATATCGAAAAAGTGAATGATATTATTACTCGATAAAACTCATACTTAAGGCGTCATCTTTGAGTCAAAGCTCCTTGTAGACGGCCACTGGCTGGAAATGGCTTCGTAGACTGCCAGTGACTGGCTTTTATGGCTTCTTTCGTTTAACGTCAAAGAACGCTCTAGTTGAAAGATTTTCTAAATCAGCTGTTTTTTGTTTACCTTCAACATGGAGTCTGGATGGTATAGCGATATTTCTGATGATGAGGTTTTAAATTCCAGGAGAAGTATATATATATATATATATATATATATATATATATATATATATATTTATTATAAATATATATATATATATATATATATATATATATATATATATATATATATATATATATATATATATATAATGTGCAGATTTTAATACTTTATATACTCGTGTATGTTTTCTACGAAAACAGCCCAGCAAAGTCTAGGGCTGCCATTACCGCCCAGGGCCCCGCAAAGTCTAGAGTCGCCACTGCGTATAGGTACCTATCCTATTCTGTACGTTCGATAATAATAATAATAATAATAATAATAATAATAATAATAATAATAATAATAATAATAATAATAATAATAATAATAATAATAATAATAATAACATTCATTTTGTTAATTTAAAAAACCAAAATCACACAAACACACACATTCAATGAAGTAGAAAATCTTGCTAAAATATTATTGAAATTATGTGAAGCGCAAAAAGCTAATAGGTTATTGCCAACTTAAAAAAATTAAATACAAAGTAGATCTCTAAGGAAGGCACAAGCACCATTTATATATAGGCTTATTTCAATCTTTCGTCTGAGTTTCGATATTCAATATTTTTGAAATCATCGATATATCGATATATTTAAAATCATCGATATATCGATATCCAGCGTTAATAAACAAAAAATCGCCTATTTCGGATTTTGACCTTGTATGATTAAGTTGATATCGCTTGTGCTGTGCAAACTTAAATTTAAAGATTTATTTATTTATTTAGTGACTTTTAAATATTAATTTATGTCATTTAATACATATTTATAATGAGAATGGCCTTTAAAAGCCTTCCTAAAGCATTTTCATTGCATTTTACAAGACACAAAGCAGGTAAATAATATATGGCAAAATTTTTAAGGAAAATAGGTACAATTTTTTTATATTCTAATGACGAAAGATAAAAACTAAATAGGGGAAAATAAATCACTATTATTTTTATATATATATATATATATATATATATATATATATATATATATATATATATACGTGGATATATCATATTATAGGGGTTAGCTAAGCCCCCAATATGGAGTTTCATTTTTAGGGGGCTGGAGTCATGGGGACGAGGACAGCTATAATCCGGAGGGGATGGTCGGAGGAACCCCGCGACACCCAAAGACCAAAGAGCGAGGGTTACCGAGACCATCCTCGATGGGGGTAATTCGAGGCCACCTAGAGGTACGAGAGACCCGACTCCTGACATCGTGTCTACCCGTGGATACTGCTAGTTTTGAACAACCCTAACACTGGCCTTATTTTTTGAGGTCAAAGTCTTTTTTTCTGTGCCATGCATATGCAATAATGTGTATGCCTTACTGTAGGTGCTGTTATTCTCTAGTTATATGATGTCAGCTTTAGACACTAACCTCTATATATATATATATATATATATATATATATATATATATATATATATATATATATATATATATATATATATATATATATATATATATATATATATATATATATATATATAATATCGAATTATATCGATATATCCAATACTCGATATATCGATATAGTTCAATATATTGAATATCGAAGCTCACACAAAAAATTGAATTTTATTTTATATATATATATATATATATATATATATATATATATATATATATATATATATATATATATATATATATATATATATATATATATATATATATATTCTGAATACTTGAAAAAATTTTGAGGATTCGGCAATAATAACGCTTGGATTTTTTTTTGATTTTTTTTTATCACATCATAAACAACAAATTATCACAAAAAGCAAAACTATTTTGTTATAAATATGTAATAGACATTCATTCATTTTTTTTAAACAAAAATAAAATCTACTTAAAAATAAACAAATGATGATAATATTTGGAAGAAACTTCACACGTCTGTGATGTCACCTTTTGTTTACAAAGAATTTGAAAGGAGAACGAAAGATATATCTTTGATAATCTTATAAGAATTTTTCTCCTACAAGATTATTATTATTATTTTTCAAGCCAAAAGCCTGTTGGCTTCTTTGAAATTGACTCAAAGAACGTGTTTTTTCTCCTTTCCTTGTAGAATATTCTTGTAGGAGAAAACTCCTTTGCCTCAAAGATGACGGCTTAAGAAGCCACATTGGCCTATCGAGACTGTCCCAGTCGTGCCAACAGAACCAATCACTAAACAGTATACACAAAGTCTAAAACATGCTCATGCAAATCAACAAAGCATCCTAGGGCTTGTCAATAACTTACATAGTATACAAAGTTTACAACTAAAAGGAAAAAAAAAATAGCTATAGCTAAAGTACATGCTAACCACACTACAATCTTTAATAAATTTACAGTAAAATAGGCCACCATCTGGCACTAATTTTAAATTTTTAACATTAGCTGAACTATACCTAGGTTCAAAATCTTTAAATAGGGCCTATGGTCTATGAGTGACACAGTGAAACAAACATTAAAAGTAGTGTAACGGGTTAACCTTGCCAATATTTTAGTGAAAATTAAAAAAATAAAAATATATAAAGTTTTAATTTAATTTTTTATTTCTATTGAAGTTAAATCATTTAAATATAAAAAAAAAAATAAAAAGGAGAAAAAATAATCAAAAAAATCAATGATTTTTTTATTAAAAAATCAAGTAAAAAAAATCAGTTGATTTAAATCAATTGATTTTTTTAGTGCCATCTCTGGTTTTGAACTTAACATATAAGATCTAAATAAGCATCATTTCAAGTCCTAACTTTTCGCGTTTTTTTTCTTTCATTTAATTATGTTTTATATGAAATCTTCATACATAGTCTAGTCCCATCATTTGAGATGTTCAATATCTAAATCAATCAGTATTAGAGCTTAAAGTTCTTTCTTACCCATCTTATACTAATTAAATTAATAAAATAAAATTTGAGGCAATATTTATGTTAGTTAAAAGAAAGTGTAGTTGTGATCTTATTCTGGCTAACTCATCTTTATTACTTTAAAAAAAAAAAAAAAAAATTTTACCGTAACAGACTGGAGATTAATTTTTTTTTGTCTAAGTCACTTTTCAAAGATTTGCACCCAGTATACATTTTATTTCATTTTCTTTTTTTTTTAAGATATTGTTTCAATAATTAGTGGTAAATGTACTTGAAGAATATTGATGCAGTAATACAAGACATTTTTTTTAGTGGGTGATTAAAAGGGTACTGTCAATAATAAAATAATGATTGTAATAGTAATAAAAATAATAAAGAAAAATACATTGACTCCTGATAGGTTTTTTTTAATTTGTAACACAATTTAGTCAGGTCTTGTAATAATAATAAAGAATGCACATGGCCACAGTCTTGGGAACAGCTGTTAAACTATTTTTTTTCTTTGTGGAAAATAGAATACCATTTTCATCCTCTCCTATTCTTGTGTTTTGAGTTTGTTTAGTTTTTAATGGTGGTACTCCCCAATACTGAGGGAAAAGGAAATTTTTAAGTCATAAAATTCTGTCAGCCACTTCGTTTCCCACTTCATTTTATGAAACCTAACTTACCATAATTTTTTTTTCTTTAACACTTCCTTAATATAAAGGTTATTTTTAATTATGATTAGGTTTAAACCTAAGGTTACGGTTTATGATTAGGTTAACGAGTAGTTTCAGTTAGAGTAAATTTATTTTTAAATGAGTGACTTTTATTTTTAATGGGGTCTATCTTATTCATTAAAAAATAAACTTTAAAATAAAATTTGAAAACTATTTCTTGGGTTAATTAAAAGGAAGTGTAAAAGATTGCACCCGTTATGTAGTAGTAATAAAATAAGAAAGTAATAAAATAAGAAAAAATTAATACATTTACTCATGATAGGATTTTTATGTTTAAAACACACTTTAGTCTGGTCTTGTAATTGTGTATAGTCTGATAATTTTGTATTTTATTTCAACCTCCAGTTAACAAAACTAGATATAAAAGAGGGTAATTTAGATACCCTAATTTAGGATACCCAAATTATTAACTTTATAAGCTTCTTGCGAATTATAACAAAAATATTGATTTGACTATTTTTTTTTTTTTTTGAATGCAGTTGTTGTCTATGATTTGCGAACAATGTTCTTGTATTTATTTATTTTTCTTTTCTTTTTTGTGTATTTCATGCATTTTTTTTTTTATTTCATGTTTGTTATTATTTTTATTTATGTTTTAAGCACTTTACCTTGGGGTATATATATTCCTGATCAAGTCAGATGCGTGTAATAAAATGACAAGGCTTTGATAGTGTTTTACTCATTCCCGACACTGAAGGAAGAGAGTTTTGTAAATATATAAAGAGTTATGATTCATACTTTTTATTTTATTTATTTATACATGGTCATGGACTCATATCATATTTATACTGTGCTCATATGAGGTATAGCCTTAACATGGGCACCACTTAACAAATATTTTTGGTTTAAAAATCATTGTATATAAATGATAAAATTAATATAAAATAAAATTAAAATATAAGTAAATGAATATATAGAATAACATATGAAAAACATAATAAATAAAAGAAAATAAAATAAAACAAGGTAAAATAAGATAAAATAAAAAAAAATAAAAAAATAAAAAATTAAAATAAGTAACAATACTATATATATATATATATATATATATATATATATATATATATATATATATATAGTTATATATAGTAGTATATATATATATATATATATATATATCAGTGGTGTACCTTGAAGATTACACTTGGGTAGGCAGTTATATATATATAGTATATATATATATATATATATATATATATATATATATATATATATATATATATATATATATATATATATATATATATATATATATATATATATATATATATATATATATATATATATATATATATATATATATATATATATAAATAAAACTCTTTAACTGCAATACGTCCTTATTTATTTGAAGGAAAAATTTAATTTTTCACGTCCTTTTGAATAAAGCTATGTTTATTTATGTGTATTATATATGCATAAGATTGACTCAAAGCCTGACATAGGCCTACCAGAATTTTTAAATAATTATTTTAATTATATAAAGGTAAACAACACTTAATTAATAAAAATGTTACATATTATTAAAATTCAATAAAGCACAACACCTGCACTGCCTCTATTCCAAAACTTGACTCAGCAAATATATGGTAAACATTTATGTTCACTCTGTCCACCAAAAGTGAAAATATCGTACATTGATAGATAGATAGATAGATAGATAGTTAGATAGATAAATAGATAGATAGATAGATAGATAGATAGATAGAGAGATAGAGAGAGAGAGAGAGAGAGAGAGAGAGAGAGAGAGAGAGAGAGAGAGAGAGAGAGAGAGAGAGAGAGAGAGAGAGAGAGAGAGAGAGAGAGAGAGAGAGATTTTAAAATTTTTTTTCTCAAATTATTTCATAGCATTTCACTGCGAAAGGAGTTCGTACTCGCGAAATTTGCTTATTTTTTCGCTCAACAGCAAGGTATGACGCTTGGCTTTTTCCTATATATTTTATATGAAATATGAAGATCTACCCGTACGCCCACCGCTTTCCAATTTACTCTTAGGAACAGAGTAGAAAGGAAAATTTCCAAATGAATTTAATTATTATAATTGTTATTACTAAATTAGTTGATTTTCTTTAAATTTATTTTATAAATCAGTTTCTTTTTTACACTTTCATATAAAATTCTAATAATTTATTTTACTTTACCCTTTAAATTATTTTATTAAAAAGACTAAAAAATATTGGGTAGGAGTTACCTACCCTGCGTATACCCCTCTGATATATATATATATATATATATATATATATATATATATATATATATATATATATATATATATATATATATATATATATATATATATATACAGAGGTGGGCACCCCGCTCATTTAGGGAGTCTGCTAGCGCACCTCCGCACCTCGAGAAAACGTAGTCCGCTAGCGCTCCTCCGCACCTATTCAGACCAGGGATGGCACGAAAAAAAATCAAATTAAAAAATCAACTGATTTTTTTACTAGATTTTTTTTTATAAAGAAATCCTGATTTTTTTTATTTTATTGATTTTTTGATTTTTTTGATTTTTATTTATTTTTATTTTTTTTTGTATATTTAAGTGATTTAACTTCAATAGAAATAAAAAATTAAAATAAAACTATATATATTATGAAGTTTTTAATATATTTTTCAATTTTCAACAAACTATTGGCATTGTAACCCGTAAGTCTGTAACATTTTTTAGTGTTGCTATTTCATTGTTTACATTGTAAGATTTTGAACCCAGAGCTAGGGCCTAGGGTTAAAAATTAAAAATTAATGCCAGATGCAGACTAATTATATATATTGTTTTTGTATAATGTCGTATAATAAATATGTTAGGCCAGTAGGTAGTATTTGAATATTCTCTACAATTTTAGCAGCCTTATTAGAAAAGACATAGATATGCTGGAGAGGGCGCAATGTAAAGCAACGAGGAAGTAGATTTTTGACTTTGAGGATAAGAATAGTGAAAGTGTTTGAGGTTTATACTAAGATATTCTTATTTATTATGAGCACTGGGATATTTTAGAGGTTAATGCGGCTTCACATTTATTTATTGTTGACTGGGACAGTCTAAAAAGAAACATGCGGCTTCTTAAGTATTATTCTTATTTATTATTATTAATTATTAATTGTCCTAGTCAATTCATAATAAATAAGAATAATACTTAAGAAGCCGCATGGTCCTATTTAGACTGTCCCAGTCAACCAATAAAAGTTAATAATTACGAAGGCGCCTTGGCCCCTCTAGAATGTTGTCCCAGTCAACCCATAATAAATAGTACATAAGAATAATACTTAAGAAGCCACATGGGCCTATCTAGACTGTCACAGTCAACCAATAATAATTAATAATTAAAAATAATAAGAAGCCGCATTGACCCTTCTAGAATGTCCCAATCAACTCATAATAAATAAGAATAAATCCCTGATATATATATATATATATATATATATATATATATATATATATATATATATATATATATATATAT
>JABUQX010143541.1:85000-97500 GCA_015478945.1 Trachelipus rathkii | reverse complement strand
ACATTTTATTTTTTTAATTTTATATATATATATATATCTGCCTCATAAGGTTCTTGATAAATTTCACAATCACCAAAACACCTTGATAGTTTGACTCTTCAAGAAAAAGGAACTATATGGGCTCTTGTAACTGAGAGGAAGCGATCAACGTAACTCTCATTTACAAGGCCATACCTGTAAGTATTGCGTTGGCTTGCAAGCGAAAGGATTCTTAAAGTATGACGCATTCTAATTTTCATAAATGCATAGCTTACCAAATATGGTATGCATTCGAAGTAAAGAGTAATTGTGAGGCAATTACGATAAAGGTCTCCCCCTTAGAGAGAAGCTTGAACGTTAAGATTGATTTCAATTAGAATACGTCACTTGGTTTTCAGAAGAGGTAATAGCTCGAGGGTTAGGAAGAGGCATAGGAGGTCTTGGAAGTAAAGACAAGCGTTGGACAGGAGCTGGGGAGCTGGGTCGAGATCTTATTTGAACCAGGTTGTTTAAAGGTGTATCTTCAGGTGTTAATTGTATTCTAACATTGGGTGTTGGAATGGCCGGAAGTGGAATGCTTTCAGTGGGTGTTGGTGCCTTCGGCATACACATGTTGCAAAGGAATACTCTTTTAGTCCAAACGAAATATGCAATGACAAGAACTATAATGAAAAAGATCGTGCCAGAAGTTCCTCCTCCAATATATGGGATGAATTTAATTTGTGGGAAGTACGGTGTAAAGGGGTGCATAGTTTGATTTAATTGATCCAATCTTTGATTCCAGTGAATCTCTTTTAAAGTTTGAAACTTGGGAAACAAGACAGCAGAGAAATGTTAGGTAAAGCAACGTGAGATAAGAAGTTGAATAGAACGTGATCAGAGTAAGAAATTAAGGAAGAAAGGGTAATATTCTTCTCTAGGTGAATAGGGTTCTTAAACTGAAACTTAGAAGAGATGAAAGCACATCCGTGAGGAATAGTAAAAACATAGTCATAGACATGCTGTATAGAGTTGGGTTTCTCACATGCAATCGAAGCCCTAGTTTTTTTCTGAAAAAGAAATAAGGGTGAAATGTCCTAAAGGTGACAGTATAAGGTTCTACAGACTTGTATTCTACTATAGGGCAGTGTGAAAAGTCATTAGTGAAATTCAAGATTAGATAGTAAACAAGATTGATCATCAATGGAAGCAAACACTTGGGACTGGGGGCAAACTGCTAGTTGGCCTAAATGTCTAAAGATCGTGTGCTGACTCTTTAAGGTAAGTGTATTTTCGATTACCGTAATTCACAAAGAAGTAATTATTTGGGTCGTTATACATGACTCGAACTAATGATCTGTTTAAAGGAAGGTGGGTAGGAAAAGAAGGTATTAGTTTGTAGGAAACGAATTTCTCTATTGAGATAAAAGGAATTAAGGTGATTAGTTCATAGGGCAGATTGGATAGTCCAAGAGTAGGTTAAGAAAGTTTGGTATGTTTTTGTTTCTAGAGGAATGACGGTGTGTAGTTTAGTTTCTTTGTTCATTTCTAGTACAAAAGGTAATAGGAAGATGGGAGAAAAAAGTTGTGAATTCGTTATTTTGTTTTTGGCAAGTTGGAGTGAATTTATTACCAATTGGTGGATTTGGTGTATATTCTGAACGGTCTGTTCAATTAGATTTATTAATGCCCGAATACTGCCCATCTGGTTTATTATATTGTGCGTTGCACTTAAACTACTTTGAAATTCTATTAATTTTTGTAAGCTATCCCTAAAATTTATTAAAGTACGAGTATTCGCTTTCAACTGTTCCTTTAATTCAGTAATCAATAAGTTTGAAGTAGAGGCATAATTACCTAAGATGTTGATCTTTTTTCGAAGTAGTTTTACCTGTTTATCGGTAGCAGTGCCAAAAAGAATGTTGAGGACGTCTCCTCCGAATTCAAAAGCGGCTCGCTTCCTCTTTGATCTTGCAGAGATCCAAGGCAATTCACTTACTTCGTTTAATTTCTGGGCTAACACTTTTACTCGGATGGTCATTAACTTGAATTCCCATTGGTGCGCCCTTTGATGTGTTGAAACATTTAGAAATGTGGTTTCGAACGATGGTAGAAATGATTCTTTGACGTTGGTTACCAGTTTAGTCGTCTTGATGATAGTTTCTTTAATATCTGGAGGACATTCTAAGGAGATAACTAGATCGAGGTATCCTTCTATGAAATTAACTTCTCCCGTACGATATAGAACTAAACCGGGTAGAATCTTTGTTTCTTCTTTTTCATTTATGAGGTTGCTTTGGCATGTTGATACAATGATGAGTAGCAACAAAGTTGGTATTCCGAAATTCATTTCTGAAATATTTATACTTTATACTTTTCTTGGTTTTGAAAATTTTTTAAAGGTCGCCTATATTTAATTAATATTTTAAAATTAATTGGTTAGTTGAAGCATTTGCGTTTTATTACAAACTACCTAAATTAACTGGTTTCTTAATTATAATCGAATTAGTTAGAATAAAAATCTAAATGTAAGAGTTCTTTAAACTTAACGTTAGATACTATTTAGTACTTAGTTACTTACTTACTAATTTAGTTTTTATTAGTTGCTTAATTGATAATTTGGTTTTAATATTACTTACTTACTTACTTATTACTTATTTTTTTTATTTTTTTTGGTTTTTCTATTTTGTTTTTTATTTTTTGTATTAAAAATCGCTGTCCCCCCCCTTATTCTGAGAGTGAAACATATTTTTAAAAGGTTTCTTTATATAAAAAAATGAGTAAAACTAGTATTGAAGTAATCTATTCTAAGATCTATTGAAATTACATCTAAATTCTAAGATTAGAGTTATTACGAATATGTATTAATCCCGACTAATTTTCTTAAAAAAAAATCTAAGGAATATATACTAATCCAAGCTAATTTTCTTAAAATTATGACGATCGTCAACTAATCCAGTCTAATGTTTTTCCTAATCCACTAAGTATTTCTTAACTAAGAAAAAAAAATTTAGAAGTACAGACGCAAAGCGAAATGTACTTTTATCCTACTCTTAAAATTAAAAGTATTCTTAGACTAGCAGAATAAGAAGAATTCATTCTACAAACTAAAAGAATTTTCTCTTAAATCTAGGAATATACAAAGTATATACAAAATTGGGATGAACTAGTAACCAGGAGGCAAATACCAAGTCTTCCCTCCACGGACTGTGGTGTTCAAATCCAATTCGACAGATGGAGGCTGGACAGGAGTCTTCGCTGTAGTCTCCGTGTTGTCTCTTGCCTCGGGCTGTTGCTGTAAAGCTTGTTCCTTCATCCTTGTTTGACTTCTTGTAACCATGGGTGTAGAATCTCTGGGACCAGTAAACAAGTTATGTGGTTTGTAAGATGGATCTTTCTTCCTGTCATCTCTGACGAATTCCATGGCGGGTGATTCTACAACAGTGGGAATGGGAAAACGGCCATCTTTCACTGGGGAAGTTGGAGATTTCACAGGGGAATTTGTTCTTGGAGGGGCTCCACCATAGGCTCCATACACCTCACCTTCGTGTGCTGGTGGCTCCTGAGAAATTTCTTGAACAGGGTTTTCTAGGGAAATCTCTTGCTGAATTGGGGATAAAGATGGTACTCTTTTCTCCGCACCGCAGGGTTGGAGGGAGTCTTAGGGAAGTCAATTTTTGGAGTGGAACACTTGAATTCACTGCCTGGACGGCCTCTTCCGGCGAGTACATCGCTGTATCTTCTTCTTTCTACAATCTCACTGCTAAATCTTCTTTCTTCCACAGGTTTACTTTCTCTTACGGGTTCCACCGGGGTCGGTTGTTGCACTGGAGGCGGATGGCTCCAGGAATTCGTACCACTTGGTACCGGCTGAGGTGGGGGAATAGAGTTGTAGTATTCTTGGTGAGATTGTGGGAAATGGGAAATTGGAAAATAGCTGTGTCCGGGCTGAATTTGTGGCGTTACGGGAATTTGGAAAGAATATTGGGAAGACATTTGATTTGTGGGAGGAGGAAGTTCTTCCACTTCATCTACTACTTCATCTTCTTCTTCTTCTTCTTCTTCCTCTTCTTCCTCCTCTTCTCCCCTCTTCCGTCTTCTTCTTTTCTCCCAGAAGGGACGGATCGACTTCCTTGTTGTCTTTCCTCAATTCTTTCCCTTTTTTGTTCTTTGGAGCTTAACATTTCTTCCACTGCGTGGGGGTTCCAAACTTCGTCATTCATAAAGTCAAAATGTGACTCGGTGAACTTTTCTGCTGGGACCACCTTAACGTTGTCTACATGAACAGGGAAGGTTCGGCCTGACTCTAAACAATACACCATCAGTTTGTTAGGTCCCCTTAAACATCGGACAATATATGGCCCGTCAAACTTGGGACATAGCTTCGAACTTTGATGGGGCGGTTTGACTGCTCTGACGAAGACGTAATCTCCTATTTTGAACTCTCTTTGTTTGGCCCTTTTATGTTGTTGCTCCAAAGTTTTTGTGGTTTCCGCTTCTAACTTCTCTCTTGCCAAATCTCTTATATAATCGATCCTTTCTACTATCGTATCTACTTCGTCTGAAATGAATCTCATTTTCTCGGACTTATTCACAAAAGGTGATACATAATCAGGCATCTCGTAAGGGAGCCTTTTTATGTAACCATGTAAAAGGAAATGGGGAGAAGACCCTATAGATCGATTATACGCGGAATTGATAGCGATTTGGGCAAAGCTCAGGTACCTATCCCAGTCTCGGTGATTTGCATTCACGTAGTGCCGCAAGAAAGATTCAATATCAGCATTTATTCTTTCCACAACACCATTTTGGGATGGTTTGTAAGGCAAAATTTCCACCTTCTTTATCCTCCACGCCTTACATAGGTCCTTAAATACCTGGCTCGTAAATTCCAAGGCATTGTCAGACACAAGCAGCTGAGGGGCACTATGTCTACATATGACCCTCTCTTGCAGTGCTCTGGCACATTCCTCGCTCGTCCTAGTCTTGCAAGGCACTAACTCAACATACCGTGTTAAAACGTCGCGAAATACTAAGATGTATTTGGCTCCTGATCCTGTACAAGAAGGCAATTTCCCAATACTGTCAACATGAACGCGTGAGAAAGGTGTGTACGGCAATGGCCATCTATTGATCTCTGCTACAGGGGGTCTAGGACCCTTAGTTCTGGCGCACGACACACATTGACTACAGTATTCCTTAACTAACTTTTGAACACCAGGGAAATGGTATTTCTCTTCTACTCTCTTTTCAGTTCTTTGCTGACCACCGTGTCCACCAGCTAGTGAAGCGTGGCACTGGTCTATCACACTGTAAATCATACTATCTGGAACATGTACAAGATAAGGTTTTGCTTCCACAGCGTAATGTAAGATGCCTTTTATTAAGATGTGAGGGGGTGTTTGGGGATTCTCTTCGGCCCATTTTACCAATTTTCCTACACGGGGACATTTCTGTTGTTCTTTGATGAAATTTTCCCGACTCAGTGCGAAATCTATTCGAGGGAGCTTTTCTGTTGTTTCTGCTTTCTTTGTTTTCTCTGTCTTCGCTATTTCTTTGACCAGGAACACATTAGATGCCGGGTGCCTACTCAGATAGTCTGGGGCAACGTTATTCTTTCCTCTTTTATACACTATGGTGGGTGAGAAGCTGTTTACTAAGAGATTCCATCGAGCTAAACGGCCGGTCTGCTGCTTATTTCTAAAAATAAAGCAGAGAGGTTGGTTGTCGGTGATGATAGTGACTTTGTAGCCGAAGATGGTGTTCTTAAACTTTTGCAAGCAGAACACCACGGCTAAACACTCCTTTTCGATCGTATCATAGTTTAACTCACTGCCCCTGAGTGTCCGGGACACGAAAGATAAGGGCTTCTCTTTCCCTTCATCTGTCAGTTGATACAACACTCCTCCTATTCCGTAATTACTGGCGTCTGTATTCACGAAGAATTCTTTGCTGTAATCAGGGAAAGTTAGTTGTGGCTGCACCACTAGTTTCTCTTTCAAAGTGTCGAAAGCTTGTTGTTGTTTTTTCGTCCAAAGGAAAGACATCTTTCTTTATCAGATCGTACAAAGGTTGTGCTACTGCGGCAAAGTCCTTTATGAGGAAGCGAAAATAACTGAAGAAACCGAGCAAACTCTGTGTCTCCTTCACATTCGTAGGAGGGACAAAACTCTTCATTGTTTCTACCTTGGCTGGATCTGGACTAATTCCATCTCTTCCTATCTTGAATCCCAGGTACAAAACAGCTGATTGGAGAAAGCTACGGATAATTTTATTCTCAGCTTATTTTCTCTAAAAGCAGTGAGCACTTTCTTCAAATTTTCAAAGTGTTCCGCCACGTCCCTGCCCAGGATCAATACGTCGTCTAGATAGACTTGTGCTACGGGCCCTAGCAGATGATTTAACGCCATTGTCATCGTGCGAGCATAAATGCTTGGAGCATTCTTATGACCGAACATCAAACGAGTGGGACACCAAAGGCCCTTCCTGGTCCTAAACGCCATCAGCTTTTGTGTCTCTTCTTCTATCTCCAAGGCATTGTACGCGTCAGCAAATCTACCCGAGGTAAAAACTGTATGTGTTGCCCCTAGGGATGTAGGCCTCCTCGTCGATAGAAGGCAAAGGGAACACGTCCTGGACGCTATGGGAGTTGAGGTACCTGTAATCCAAACACACCCTTGGTTTCGTACTATTTTTCTTTGCCACCACGAGTAGCGGTGACGAGTGGGGGCTGTACCCTGCTTTGATGTACCCCTTTTTCAGTGCAGACTCGGTGAAATCATCGATGTCCTGCAAATACCGGTGCGGTAATCTGTATTGTTTCCGAAAAATGACTTTCGGGGCATCGGGTAACAGCTCAATCTTAAATTTCTGAAGCGGACAAACTGGGACAGCATCATCATCCAGTGCCAATACGTCATGGTAGTCCATGAGGAGCTCTAGCAATTCCTCCAGATACTCTGGCTTTTCGAGAAGACAGTTCTCTGCATCTTCTTTTGACATCTTCTCTTCGATGATTTCTTTGTACACTCGCCTTAACTCTGTCTTCGTAAGACCCTTTGAGCAGGTGGCTACATTAGCAGAAACTGTTCTCTGGTGTCCTCTTTTGTCTGTGCTTCTCTCGATCTGTTCGCTAATAATCGGATACCCTTCTCCTAGATACACACCTTTATTCAGATAAAAGGATTTGTCACTCAAATTTATATAACTGAGGATAACTGTGTTATCCCTCACCGGACTAATTGTGTTCGCGCGTACAATGGTCCCTTTGGTAGAAAACTGGTGTCGTATGCACAGCCCGCTCAGTTCAAAATCCCTCTCTCTTGAGTTTCTGGTCGAGGGTTTTGGGTATCCCACGCACATGATTGACTAGGCAAAACAGTCATCTCAATTACTTTTAAATTTATCGGAATTTTTTCATCCATCATCAGATGGCCATCTCCTTCATGGTCATCGCTCTCCAAAACTTCCAAATCTTCGGATTGGTCCAAATTTTCTTCCAAAACTGAGGGAGTGTGCTTGAGTTTGGGTCTTGCCCCTCGGGAATCAGCGCTGTGACGAGTTGAGGGGGGAGTGATCAATTCCCACCCTGTCCTCCTTTTCACCTTGTCTGGCTCCACCTGAGCTTCTCCGTCCAAGCCAATTTCCCTATCTCTTTTTTCCTGTCTAGGCACTTGCTGCCTATGCGAATTTCGCGCTGACGAGGCTGTCCCCCCCCTTTGGGAAACAGACAGATCGACCTTCCGATAGGAACGAGGTTCAACCGCGGCGTGTACGTTATTAACTGACCAGGCGGCCTCTCTATGCGTACGTTATTAATATTAACTGACCAGGCGGCCTCTCTATGCGAAAGATGCTTGTCCGCGTTGCGTACGTTTTTAACTGGCAAGGCGGCCTTCTTAGGAAAAAGATGCTTATCCGCAGCACGTGCGGGTGGTTGAGCGAAAATTTGGTTCGAATCCTTAGTTCTCCCCCCTCTAGGCCCTCGGGCCTGGGGTAACTGCTCCTCACTTTTTCTGAAGTCTCTTATCCTCTTAAGATTCCCATCAGAAAATTCTCTCACCAAATAAATTCCTTGTGGATCGGCAAAGATCGGAATGTCTATCTCTCTACCCTCCATGATAGACATTTTAGCAGAAAAGAAGTTTAAAGTTATGGGAATGTTAGACAAAACGTTGCTACCCAACAGAATGTCCCAGCTATTCTCTCCATCGTTATCACTCACTTGGAATGTGGTGAGGTAGTGTTTCTCATGCAGGCGAAGATATAACTGTATTTCTCCCTTCAATACCGTTGGTTTATTGTTCACCCCCTGTACCCTTAAATCGGTCTTACGGAGGGTTACTTTAAAGTTTCCCTCTTTTTCCAATTGCTTGAGCCGCCGGGCGGTGACAATACTGACGCTGCTTCCAGTGTCAACCAAGACTTTGGTCTTCGCCTCCTTACTACTCAAAGATGGAGCAAGGTAGACATTCGTATAAAAGTGTCGTCCCAGCCTAAAAGATTGCTGTACGACTTCTTTTCTTTTTCTCTTGTCTTCCCATCTCTTCTCTCTATCTTTAAACTTTTTTCTCACCCGTCTCCTCTCTTTGCCCGATTCTAAAAATTTTCATTCTCTATCCTATCTTGAGGATGAGAATGTTCTTCTTCATACCTCCCATCACCATACTCTACTTCTCCATTCACCTCCAAATCTCTTGGCTGGCTCTCAGCCACATATACTCTCGCGTTGTTCTTTACCTTCCCATCAGGAGGCTTGTACCCTTCCCTTTTCTTGGGAAAAGTCTTAGGCCCTCGCCTGTCTGGGTTGTAAGACTCAAGGAGCTTTCTCGCTTTTATCCCTTTGTCCATATCAATTCTGCTATTGTATGGAGTGAACATCAGCAAGGTTTCTGGGGTCGGTCTCCAGGGCGGTGCTCCTCTACACTTAGGTTGTGACCCCCTTCGATGGTATGCCATGCATTCCCGGCAGTACGGCCATTCCCAGCGGCATGCTTGGGACGAGTGACCCACCGTCTCACAAAAGAAGCACACAGGATGTTCTCTTAACTCCTGGGCGGACATCTTCTTCAAGAAACCCTTAAAACTCGGTGTGACATGCCCTGTCTTCACTTCTTCTCTTTTCTTATGAAAAGTATTGTTCGATTTTACCTCATCTCTCCTCCTTTGAGGAGTGTAATTGGGTCTCACCTCCTCCCTTCCTTTCTCCTCATACCTCGGCTTCAATGGCTCCCTGTTGTCCCTATATGAATTATTAACTCCAACCCTCTGTCTCCCTCCCGATTCTTCTTTGGCCAAGAACACCCTAGTGGTGCGGCCCTCATTTGGCCTTCTATACTCATCTTTTAACAAAGCTCCATTTGAAATTTGAGACAGCTTTTCGATCAATTCATTTAAATTCATCTCTGTATCGAATACCCTAAGGATCTTCTCTCGTAATCTGTCTCCATCCCTTCTTTCATTTACGTTTTGAATGATTTTCCCGGTAACCAATAGGTTTATTTGCCTGGAGTTGAAGATTGCTTTGTCATCCAGATCATGCAGGCGGCTCTGGTACTTCGTTAACCGGTCTTTTAATTCTAGCACGAAGTCCGTAAAAATTGAATCTCTCTCCCTTCTATATTCTATAAAGTCCAACATAAAGTCGAAAACTGTTTTCTTTTCTCTTCCGGTTGTAGAAAAGTCTTTAACTGGGCGAGAAAGTCTTCTAGTCTGGTAAATTTTGAGAAAGAGTTATCTCTGAGCATATATTTTCTCGCTTCGCTATTTTGGTCTGATGAGATTGCCGACTTTGCAAAAGTGATCTTTTGACTTTCATTTAATGGGCCTAAAGCATCTAGCTGTGTATTCAAAGAAGAAATGAAATCTGGGTATAAGATGCCTTTCCATATTCTTGTCTTAAGATGTCTGCCAAATAATTTTAAATTTTCCGGAATCGTTGGAAACGCAGTGTTAAACAAATTAGTTGGGTAATAAGGCGCTCCAAATGGTTGTGGAGGCATATAGGGATATCCTTGCCATGCTCCAGGGTAAGGAGGGTACTGGTTAGGCATGGTGTAATTTCCAGGTGGCATGCCTGTATAATAGGGAGGTGGGGGCATCGTCCCCGTTGGTAAAAACCCATAATTAGCGATGTTCTGGCCTGCTGGAGCACTTTCGTTGTTATTTCCTCCCATAACTCCTCCTGTGAGGATGCTTGGTTGTTGTTGAGCGGTGTTAAGCCCAGCAGGGGTTCGGACCGAGCCTGTGGCTTGGTTCTGGATCGCTGGGGGGCCATCTGGTCCCCATGGGGAGGTGTCCGGTATTTCTGTACCTTCCCACTTGCTTTCATTGAAGCAGGCTTTAACTGTAAGTCCAACGTGTTGTCTACCGCAACTGTTTTTTGCATATAAGGTGGGGTCTCGACCTGCTGGGTTGGTCTCCTCTCTCGGATGTCTTGGGGCGTTAGGCTAAAGAATGCGCTGTATGGGTTCTGACTGGTGCTCGGCAACAAAGGATCTAAAATAGAAGGGTTCCTTGTGGGAGGTTCTTGCCCCCCTTCTGTAGTGGGCGTCTCGCCTGTGTCCCCCCCTAAATTCACTTGTCCCTGCCCATGACCTTCGTCAGTTTCCTTTTTATTCAAATCGAGGTTCTCATCCTCGTCTCCTTCGTTTTCGTGGCCATTATCCCCTTGCTCATCGTGGTCGAGAGGCTTCTCATCTTCCTCATCTCCCCCTCCCTTGGCCCCTCCGTTGGCGTTCGGGGTCACCTTTGTGGCCCACGCCCATCGAACCAAATAAGAGAGTACGAGAAACAGTAAACACAAAACCCAACCAATTAAAATGGTAAAATCCACCATTTTGTTTTTTCGTAATCACAAAATAATGCACAATATGTCGGTATGACACTTAACTATCTCTCCTGTATGCTCTCAAACAACAGTGTCAACTAGTATTGGAACTATAAATGTCGTCTGCGGAATCTCTCGCTACTACTATATATATATATATATATATTATATAGATTTTTATTAAATTACAAAAAATAGTTGGCGGGGTTTCCCATACGATGCACCTCCTAATATCCAAATGGTGGAAAACTCAACAAGAAAGAGAATAAACTTTGTCACAGATCTCGTATGCTACTAACTCTACTACTCTGACTATATCTTGTTTTTACTACTATGCAACGTTTAGGACACACCTATAACAGTTATTTTAGACAGAATTTCCTCATAAAAAAATATAAATTTTAACTCTACTGATCCCCCATATATATATATATATATATATATATATATACTATACCTATATATATATATATATATATATATATATATATATATATATATATATATATATATATATATATATAT
This sequence comes from Trachelipus rathkii, assembly GCA_015478945.1. Taxonomy (NCBI): domain Eukaryota; kingdom Metazoa; phylum Arthropoda; class Malacostraca; order Isopoda; family Trachelipodidae; genus Trachelipus; species Trachelipus rathkii. Next base: position 86,189 of record JABUQX010143541.1, on the reverse strand, counting down.
ATATATAGATATATAAATATAACTTAAAATTATCTTAATTTTAGTTAACTTTTTTGGGAATGGCTTTTTCAAGGCTTTCCTCTGAATCTACAAATGGGGTTTAATAGTCATGGGATTCACCCTCTATGAGAATTTAATTACAGGATAAATATATATATATATATATATATATATATATATATATATATATATATATATATATATATATATATATTTCTCACTATGTATACTATATAAGCCCAAAAGTAGTTCTCTTGAATAGAATTAAACCACCCGTAGATATTTCCCAATAAAAAATGTTAACGCGGGTTGTGTGTCCAAACACACACACACACACAGGTATATTTAAAGATATATATATATATATATATATATATATATATATATATATATATATATATATATATATATATATATATATATATATATATATATATATATATATAAATTGAAGTTGAAAAGAAGTATAGGTTAAAAGGAAGAAAACAAAGAGGTTCTGTTCAGGACTTTTCTGTTTCTAAATGCTGCTCTGAGTGTATGAACGCTTGTGTATGATTAGAACGAAGAGATGTTTACATTATTACCATATCCAGCGCCGTTAGTCGATTGGTCTGTTAGTTCGATTTCTCTCGGGCCTCCGACTCCAATTTTTCGTAAACAACTTCTCGCTCACGCGACTCCATTACAACGAACAACGTTTTGTGTGAGGCGTGGCTTTGGCTTCCCTCACAATTTTTCTCTTTGTTGCTTCTATTTTCAACACCAATTGCCAGGATTAAAGAAAAAGAATGAATAAGGAAAGGGATGAAGGAATAAGAAAGAAATTATTATCATCACCCTCTGTTCCTCCGACTTCAAAATTTTCCTTAAAATTATGAAAGTAGCTTCTTTTTTTCAATAAACAAGGCATTTGTTGAGTAAAATATTTGAAGAATTTGATAACTATATAACTATATAACTATATAACTATATAACTATATAACTATATAACTATATAACTATATAACTATATAACTATATAACTATATAACTATATAACTATATAACTATATAACTATATAACTATATAACTATATAACTATATAACTATATAACTATATAACTATATAACTATATAACTATATAACTATATAACTATATAACTATATAACTATATAACTATATAACTATATAACTATATAACTATATA
>JABUQX010143541.1:77500-80000 GCA_015478945.1 Trachelipus rathkii | reverse complement strand
ATATATATATATATATATATTTACTCCTTATAGATATATAAAATACAAAAATAAAAAAATATATATATATATATATATATATATATATATATATATATATATATATATATATATATATACTATATATATAACATATATGTATATATATACTACTAATATATATATAAGAGTGTGTGGGGGTGTGCTAGAGCAGGAAATATGAATATCAATAGTGAATGGTGGAATGTTGAGGTGATGTAAGTGGAAAAAGAAAAAAAGATGGGTTTGGTTTAATGTATTAAAAACGAATGATGAGGTTTCGAAAAAAATGGAAATATATAGGGAGGAAAAATGGAAGACTAAATGCAGCATACGTGGGAGAAAAGATGGAGGTAAAAGAGCAGTTTGGAAGGGTATAAGTGGGGATTTACATTGGAATAGGAAGCTAGTTGTTATGAAAGAAGTGAGAAAGATTAAGAAAGAGTATGGGGAATCTTCATAGAATCTCTCTCTCACTCTCTCTCTCTCTCTCTCTCTCTCTCTCTCTCTCTCTCTCTCTCTCTCTCTCTCTCTCTCTCTCTCTCTCTCTCTCTCTCTCTCTCTCTCTCTCTCTCTCTCTCTTTCCCGACAGATAAGATGGAACGTGAGGAGAGTGTGGAAGGAACATTTCAAAAAATCTAATAATATTGTCAGTAATAAAGAATGTGTGTGGGTTTGATAGTGTATGTAGAAGTTTGTATTTGAAGGTTGAGGTAATAAGCAGAGAGAAGGAAATAGGTTAAGGGAAGAAGCTGAAAATTGGTAAAGCAATCGGTATAAATGGAATTACTAGTGAAATGATCAAGAATGGAAGTGAGATTGTGATTTACTGGATTTGGAAGTTGTGTAACAAAGCGTTTGTGGGTAGTGTTATAGTTCTGAAGGACTAGAGGAGAGTAGTAATAATACACTTGTATAAAGGTAAGGATGATAAGGGGAACTGGGGGTAGTGTTATAGTTCTGAAGGACTAGAGGAGAGTAGTAATAATACACTTGTATAAAAGGTAAAGAATGATAGGGAGCACCAGGGTAGTGTTATGGTTCTAGGGACTAAGAAGTAGTAATAATACACTTGTATAAAGTAGGATGATAAGGGGAACTGGGGTAGTGTTATATTCTGAAGGACTAGGAGAGTGGCTAATAATACACTTGTATAAAGGTAAAGATGATAAGGGGGAACTGGGGTAGTGTTATAGTTCTGAAGGACTAGAGGAGAGTAGTAATAATACACTTGTATAAAGGTAAAGATGATAAGGGGAACTGGGGGTAGTGTTATAGTTCTGAAGGACTAGAGGAGAGTAGTAATAATACACTTGTATAAAGGTAAGGATGATAAGGGGAACTGGGGGTAGTGTTATAGTTCTGAAGGACTAGGAGGCATGTGTACACTTGTATAAAGGTAAAAAGATGATAAGAACTGGGGGGTAGTGTTTATGGTTCTGAGAAGGACTTTAAGGAGAAGTAGTAATAATACACTTGTATAGAGTGTAAAGATGATACAGAGACGCTGGGGGTAGTGTTATAGTTCTGAAGGACTAGAGGAGAGTAGTAATAATACACTTGTATAAAGGTAAGGATGATAAGGGGAACTGGGGGTAGTGTTATAGTTCTGAAGGACTAGAGGAGAGTAGTAATAATACTTGTATAAAGGTAAAGATGAAAAAGGGAACTGGGGGTGAGTGTTATAGTTCTGAAGGGACTAGAGGAGAGTAGTAATAATACACTTGTCTAAAAAGGTAAAAAAATGATAAGGGGAACTGGGGGTAGTGTTATGGTTCTGAAGGGACTAAGGGAGAGTAGTAATAATACACTTGTATAAAAGAATTAAAGGATGATAAGGGAACTGGGGGGTAGTGTTATAATATTTCACGAAGGACTAGAGGAGAAGTAGTAACAATACACTTGTATAAAGGTAAGGATGATAAGGGGAACTGGGGAGTAGTGTTATAGTTCCTGAAGGACCTAGAGGGAGAGTAGTATGTACACTTGTATAAAGAGTAAAGATGATAAAAAAAAGGAACTGGGGGGCCAGTGTTATAGTTCTGAGGACTAAGAGGGAGGAGTAGTAATAATACACACTTGCATAAAGGTAAAAGATGATAAAAGGGGAACTAGGAGGTAGTGTTATAATTTCTGAAGGACTAGAGAGGAGAGTAGTAACTCAACCCTTGTATAAGATAGATGAAAAAGAGGGAACTGGGGTATGTTCAAAGGACTAGAGGAGTAGTAATAATACACTTGTATAAAGGTAAAGATAATGGGGGTAATTGTAGTTCTGAAGGACTAAGAAGGGGAAGTAATAATAATACACTTATTATAAGATGCAAAGATGATAAGGGAGCTTTGGGGGTAGTGTTATAGTTCTGAAGGACTAGAAGGAGAGTAGTAATAATACACTTGTGGCCCATAAAGGTAAGGATGATAAAAGAACTGTGGGTAGTGTTATAGTTCTGTGAAGGGAATGAGGAGAGTAGTAATAATA
>JABUQX010143541.1:55000-57500 GCA_015478945.1 Trachelipus rathkii | reverse complement strand
TAGGCTAGGTTAGGTTAGGTTAGGTTAGGTTAAGTTTAGTTTTGTTGTATTCGTTAAAGGAACTCTAAATAACCAGATTTTTTTTGCAAATGTCGATTTGACCTGTCATCATTTTCCCTGTCTACCATTTAGTATTAGCTTTATCTCCACAGGGTTGGAGTATAGTGATACAGTTGATCAGAATAAAATTGTCACGAGATGTTACGACCTTTATTTTATCGTTAGGATGACCAAGCAAGTATAGAGGAGATTCATTAAATTCTTGCATCCTTATCATCATTTGCAGAGTGCTGTTCCAGCGTGTGGTAATGTTATGTATTACTGAAAATTGTACAACATTAATTGTGGTCTGTATTTTCTTTAGTTCTTCTTGAGTCATGGTCGAATAATTGAATTGTGCGGCAACTGATCTACATTTTGAAAGGATTTCATTGAATAATGTATGACATTTTAAGCTATTTTTTTATGGCAAGATTCAATTGATGACTGACGTAGTTTGTGTTATTCACTCCAGAAAAAAAGAGATTTCTTTTTACTGGCGCCAGAATCTTTGATAATTCAGTGAACATCATCTGGAGATAGATAGTTCCATTCACTCCAGAAAGAAAAAGCTTTCTTTTTACTGGCGCCAGCATCTTTGATGATACAGTGAACATCATCTGTAAATAGATAGTTCCATTCACTCCAGAAAGAAAGAGCTTTCATTTTACTGGCGCCAGCATCTTTGATGATACAGTAAACATCATCTGGAGTTAGGTAGTTCCATTTAACCAACATTCCATTAAACACGTTGAATAGAGATATTCATCTGTGTAATTTCCGATGAGTGGTTTAACACACAACCCCAAAAATTTTCGTTTAAAATCCTTATCTACCGCATGATTAGCCAGAAATAATAAACCAAATTCTTATATGAGTATCTGATCATTAGTCGTAGAAAAATTTTACTATATTTGGCAAATTTTTTTTATAGAGGTTATTAATTCTGAAACTAGCTTTAAAGCAGTCGTGCATCTTCACGCAAATAACATCTCTATAGTATTTCTTTTGACGTATTGGCTATAATGGGATCACTTCTTACATTAGTCACACAAAGTCAAGATTTTCAAAATGACAAATTGGAAAATCCTCCATTATTATCATTTCTGTTATTTTATATTATTTATGTTTTATTATTTTTACTTCCATTTCTTTGTGATTTCTATTCAAGTTTCAAGAGTAATCAGCTCAAGTAGTCTCCCAATCATGTGTCATTGCAGGAAGCATACACTATTCATAAACCTCTCTCTCTCTCTCTCTCTCTCTCTCTCTCTCTCTCTCTCTCTCTCTCTCTCTCTCTCTCTCTCTCTCTCCTCTCTCTCTTCTCTCTCTCTCTCTCTCTAATCTGCTAAATTCTTAAAATTGGGATTTGAGATCCTACCCTCTTTTTAATAATTTTCTTTACTTCCCATTTCTTGCTCATATTATCTTATTCTTCGTAGTGTTTGCTCTATAGATGGTTTATTAACCCAGATCTAGTTCTTCCATTCTGAGTATAATTACGATTGTAGAGTTTACACTTTGCGATGTCATTTGATACAATATCGAAGTTAATAATCTCAAGCAACACCGAATGAGGACGTCATTACACAATTGCTTCAAAAGTTTTAACGAAAAGTTAACCTTGAGCTTTTTATATTCACACTCGTACAAGGCTATCAAATATACTAAAATTAATAAATTGTTAATTTTCGAGTTTGACCCAAGCCCAAATTATTATCACCACTCGAGACCTCTAATCGGTATGAGGCCAACTCGGAATTCAATTTCTTAAGTTCTGATGAACTGATCACAAAAATTACTCAATTTTCTAAAAGAAAAAGTTTCAACGGAGTTTTATATTCACATTCACAAGTGGCCGAGCGCGAATGCGAATAATATTTTTAATATATATATATCAGCACGTAAAGATATTTATATATATATATATATATATATATATATATATATATATATATATATATATATATATATATATATATATATATATATATATATATATATATTAAATAATAAACAGTACAATATATAAATTTTTTATAATATATATATATATATATATATATATATATATATATATATATATATATATATATATATATATATATATATATATATTATTATTATAATATATATATATATATATGCTCGAAAAGAAACTTCCTACTCTTCAAACTTGAATGATAAAGAAACATTCTGAACATTATTAATGCGTATCAATAGTTGTTAATACAAGATAAGTAAAAAGAAAAACTATCGAAGAAACATTTATTGGACAAAGTTGTCAAAATTTATTAGCCAATTTTTTACTACAATTAACGCCAAATTTAGTAATAAAACTAATTTTGTTATAATGATTCTACAATAGAATATAAAATTACAAATTAAGCTAACCAAATTACTAATTACGTATCTCATGTTTTATGGATGTCAAAAATGTTTTATTTTTCTTTTAAAAATA
>JABUQX010143541.1:50000-52500 GCA_015478945.1 Trachelipus rathkii | reverse complement strand
CAAACTCTTTTCAGATTCGCCATGCAAAACCAAATGATCCGAGTATAATAGGTAGGGCAACCTCCACTCTCTTCCATTCTCAATCATTCTAACACCTTTCCCTGCCACCCTTACCTCTATTCTTTCATAACCCCATCCATATAGAAATTGAATAACCAATGAGACATAAAACATCCCTGCCTCTTGCTCAGCCACTAATATTAAACCGATCAATTTCAACTCCATTTATTCTTACACACGCTTCACTATCGTCATACATACTTTTGATTCCATTCAGAAACTTACCACCAACACCATATATCACTAAAACCTGCCATAGAGCTTCTATATTAATTCTATCGGAGATCTGTTGCAAATTCATAAACCTAAATAATACTTCTTCTTCTCTCATTTTTCAATTATCTGTTTCAATGTAAGATATATCCACACATCCTCTACCACTTCTAAAACACCTTGTTCTTCACCAACAATCGGTCCTTCAGTCACTAGACGCACTCTTTTCAATCAAAATACCAGCATATATCTTCCCTACAGCACTTAATAAACTAATTCCTTATAGTTCTTACAGTTCCCTTTATCCCTCTTACTCTTACATAAGGGTACTATTACTGCTCTCCTCCAATCATTCGGAACTGTACTCTTTCATATATATAGTAAATATATATATATATATATATATATAGTATATATATGAATATATATATATATATATATATATATATATATATATATATATACCCCTTATATATATATTTCACTTCTTCCTGTTATATATATATATATATATATATATATATATATATATATATATATATATATATATATATATATATATATATATATATATATATATATTTATAGAAATTAGTTAGTTTTTACATAAATGGTTCAAGACTTGAGTAATATATATATATATATATATATATATATATATATATATATATATATATATATATAAGTTATTATATATATATATATATATATATATATATATATATATATATATATATATATATTATATATATAAGAGGCGACTTCTATACTCGTGCTTAGCACGAGTTATCATTAGAGAAACGATCAATCCTTTACAAATATCATAATGCTACGATAAAATTCTCTTATTTTTTTTGGCAAAAATTGTTCAAATGAATAAAAATATTACATAATAAATATAAAATATTATGTAAATTGAAACAAAAAGTGTAAGAATCATCACTATTACATAATGCTATTTTTCAATCCATTAAAAAATGCGACTATTAGTGCCCAAATCGAATAGAGGAGATTGCGTACGTGAGAATTTTCCCTATAAAATTGTGTATATTGTTGCCTTTGGCATCTGTTAGTTACTTTTTGTTGTTGCCATTCTCTTTAAGTATAAATAGGGAGAGACGGCCACGGTCACGAATAGCTGACACCTGTATCTAAAAAACTAGGTTAGCTACCAAAAACTGAATACATTTTTGAATTCAGCGAACATTTTAATGCCGGAAAAGAAAAAATATTTTTTTATTAATTAATAAAATGATTAAAATTATTAATAGATTAATAAAAATACATACAGCCTGAATAACATCTTACTCCTGATATTTTGGGGCTTCTCATGGCAGCGAGACTCCTCCTCCTCCTTCTGGCAAAAATTAAAAAATAAAAAATAAAAATTTAAAAATAACAAATTATTTAGGTTACGTTAGGTTTGGTCAGGTCAAGTTTGGTCACAAAAAAATTAATTTCGCCCCTAGAACATCTATATATCATAGAGTTTGTGTGTGTGTGTGTGTGTGTGTGTGTGTGTGTGTGTGTGTGTGTGTGAGGGTGTGTGTGTGTGTGTGTGTGTGTGTGTGTGTGTGTGTGTGTGTGTGTGTGTTCGCATCAGTATTGAAAAGAGAATATTGGGCGACTCATGTCTGAGAAATTTGGGGGAACGCGAGAATTATCGTACATCAAAACCTATTTATTATTATTATTTTTTTATCGCATTTCATTTTATTTCTTCTTCATTTACTATTAAAATGTTCGCTGATTTCAAAAATGTATTCAGTTTTTATGTAGCTACCGCAGTTTTTTAGATACAGGTGTCAACTATTCGGGACCCTGACCGGGAGATACTAAGAACGATGTTTAAAATTGCAACTTTATATATATATATATATATATATATATATATATATATATATATAGTTTTTATTTCTATATATTAGAGTAATATATATATATATCGATAGCAATTATATATATATATATAAAAATATATATATATATATTTTATATATATATATATATATATATATATATATATATATAATGAAAAGCAGAACCAAAGCTCTAAACATCTTTAGAATAAATAAAGTCTTTATGAAAAATTTGTTTTATTAACATTTATTTGTAGTTTGACAGCGTTTTATGAAACATTGATGATTGATTTTGGTTGATAGCTCACACTGAAGAACAATTGTTCCTAATTACTAATATCTCAGCTAGCTCATACTTAAAATATTAC
>JABUQX010143541.1:22500-25000 GCA_015478945.1 Trachelipus rathkii | reverse complement strand
TAGAGTGATAAGCAAAAAGAGAGATACAGAGACACAAATGTATAAAAAGAGGGATAAACATAGAGAAAGATGCAGAGAGAGATATTAGAGAGAGAAACAAAAAGAGGGATATTAGAGAGATACCAAAAGAGAGATATTAGAGGGAGATACTCAAAGAGAGTGAGATATTAGAGAGAGAGAGAGAGAGAGAGAGAGAGAGAGAGAGAGAGAGAGAGAGAGAGAGAGAGAGAGAGAGAGAGAGAGAGAGATTCAAAATTGAGTGACACGAAAAGAGAAAGAGAAAGAACAAGATCTTTGAACACATAAATTTTTATAGTTGTTCCATTTTTATTTTCATTTCATTTTCCTTTGAAAAGTTTAGTTGAAAGACCCTCGGGGCCTGTTTAGTGCGGACGTTCAAGTCTGACTCAGCGAAAATCGGAATGGCAAAGACTTTCTTTTTGATCGGTCGAAGGTTTGTCATCCCTTAAACACGAGAAAGGCGGTCACTCGGCTTGTTTTCATGTCTTTTAAGCTGCGGATGAAAACATTTCTTGAGTTAGTAAGAAGAGTCGAGTTTGAAAAGTGTCGTAAGATATTTTTTTCAATGATGGAAGGAAAGGTGGAAGATTGAGGTTTTGAAGAGTGAAGGAGGGGAAATAGATGGAGGTTGAGAGGTCGAAGGTTCAGGTTTTGAAGAGCGAGGGGGGAAATAGATGGAGGGTTGAGAGGTCCCGAAGATTGAGGTTTTGAAGAGTGAGGGGGGAGAGGGAAAATAGATGGAGGTTGAGGGGTCGAAGGTTGAGGTTTTGATGAGTGATTGGAAATTAAAAGAGGGTTGAGGGGTGGAATATTGAGGTTTGGAAGAGTGAGAGGAAATAGATGGAGGATTAAAGGGTGGAAGATTGAGGTTTTGAAGAATGATAGGAAAGAGGTGGAAAGGTTGTAGATTATAGTTTTGAAGAGTGTGAATGGAAGAGATTGAAGGGTTTAACGGGGTGGAAGATTGAGGGTTTGAAGAGTCAGGGGAAGATTTGTAGGGTTGAGAGGTGAGGAGGAAGAAAACAAGTTAATGATTAAGAAATAACTATAAATTTATTCCTACTTAATTGCATAATTAAAATAAATATAAAAAATTTCTTCCATTAAATCTATTAGCAAAAAAAAAAAATAAAAAAAAATAAAAAAAAATAAAAAAAAATATTAAAAAATATATATATATATATATATATATATTTCATACTATATATATATATATATATATATATATATATCTATAGCTTTCTCTTTTTCTCATATATATATATATATATATATATATATATATATATATATATATATATATATATATATATATATATATATATATATATATATATATATATATATATATATATATATATATACTCTGTCCCAGCGACGGTCAATTTTTCTCTCTATGCTGATGACCTTGCTCTATATATAGCCGGTGTCAGGCTGCCTTTCTCGAACGGCAACTTCAACTAGCTATTGAGAACTATTTTGCAATGGATTCCCATGGCTCCACTTCTCATTACCCAAGAGCATACTTGGTGATTTTTAAAAGGAATCGAAGAACCTGCCACCTTCTTCCCGCGGACCTAACCTTATATGGTTCGCCCATTCCTGTAACTACAGGTCAAATTTCTCAGAACTCATTCTAGATGACCACTTTTAACATACGCACCGCGTATTAAATTCCTGAAAACGACTTGTCATCGCGTGCTTGACCTATTATCTTGGGGTGCTGATCGCAAGTCCCTTTTGCGTCTCTACATCGCCCTAATCCGATTGAAACTGGATTACGGCTGCGAAGTATATGATCAGACCTTCCCAACTCTACTACACATCTTTTGGATCCCATCAGAACTAGGCGATGTCTCCATCGGACTTTCCGATCACGTCTCCCAGGGTTGAGCCTTGATTAAATCCGATGCAATGCCACTCTCTCTTCAAAGGGAATACATCATGTGCACAAGTTACTATCTTCGCTTTCAAACCCCAATACCATCTGCTCTAACACCGATTTTGCGAGAGATACCTCAGAATTTGTTTTACTGGCCATTTGTAAACACAGTTTATAATATTTTTGACTTCCTCAATATCCCTTTGCAAAAGGTGCTGCCGTTCTCTTTTATGATGAAGAGGTATACACTTTGGTTATTTCCTGCTTCCACCATTTGCCTTGTCCTGACCTATCTCTCCAAATCTAGCCACCCTGCTACCTTGTTAAAGACAACATTCTTGTCTCATTTCGCAGTTCACGGTGGATTTACTCCAGTGTTTACTGACGGCTCTAAAACAAGGAACAGTGTTGATACATCTGCTTTCTTTCCTGACCGCAACCTCTCCCATACCCTCCCCATCAATCTTTACTGCTGAATTAATGCCTAAAATGATTGCTCTTTCTTGAATTTTATTCCCTGACCAAGACCACTCATATTATTTATTCAGATTCACTCAGCGCCCTCCAGGCGCTTAAGGCACCCTATTCTATAAACAC
>JABUQX010143541.1:0-15000 GCA_015478945.1 Trachelipus rathkii | reverse complement strand
ATTAGATTACATCTAAGTGGCAACATATATCTAATACCTTTTCAAGAAGGGTATTAGATCTACATCTAAGTAGCAACATATATATATATATATATATATATATATATATATATATATATATATATATATATATATATATATATTTTCAAGTGGCTACATATATATAATACCTTTTCAAAAAGGGTATTAGATCTACATCTAAGTAGCAACATATATCTAATACCTTTTTCAGAAGGGTATTAGATCTACATCTAAGTAGTAACATATATCTGACATCTCTTTCATCTAATTGTCAACATACGGATAATACCTTTTAGAACTGTATTAGAACTGTATCTAAGTAGCAGCATATATCTAATACCTCTTCAATTGAGAAATCTGGTAAATGTTTAAGTATTAGCAAAGACCTCAAATCTTTCTATTAAAGGTATTAGATCTTTTCCTAAGTAGCAATATTGATATACTACCTTTTCATAATAAGTATTAGATCTACATCCATGTGACAACATACGTCTAATACCTTTTGATTATAGGTACTAGATCTTTTCCTTTGCAGCAACAAAGATTTTAAACCTTTTCATTAAAGCTTTTAGATATATTTCTAAATAGCAGCAAAAATATAATGCTTGTACATAATAGATGTTAAATCTTTATCTAAGTAGCAACATTACGGCTATTAAATCTATTTCAAAAAAGTAATATAGATTTAATACCTTTTCGTTATAAGTATTAGATCAGATTCACTACTATTTCGTTATAGGTATTTGATCTACATCTTAAGTAGCAACATAGATCTAGTGCCTTTTATGAGGCATGAGATGTATATATATATAAATAGCAAACTAGATCTAATACCTTTTCTTTACAGTATTAGGTATACATCTAACTAGCAACGTAAGTCTTATACTTTTACTTTAAAGGTATTAATTCTATTTCTAAGTAGCAACATAAGTCTATAATAAACAGGAATTAGATTTGTGTTTTTATAACAACAAAGATCCAATTCCTTTTATTTAAAAGTAATAGATCTACATCCAACTTGCAGCATAGATCTAAGATATGGGAAATAGATCTACATTTTTGTAGCAACATAAATCTATTACTTTTTCTTTAAAAGTAATCTAACTAGCAACATAGGTCTAATACCATTTTTTAAAAGTATGTTGTGCTTTATATATTTCTCTACATCCACTAATTCTAAAGCACTAAAATAAATCCCTATAACGTTACTCTTCTGGAAATGACACATTTGATCTGGATTATTAATGTTTATTATTATTATTGTCCTAATGTGTTGATGTCATTGACAAATGACGTTAAAATCCAAGTGAGTTGACTAAATGGATTTGAGTTTGTTAATTTATCAAAAAAATTTAAAATATCATAAACAAATTGTACTTTTTTTTTCTTTTTTTTTTATTGATAACACATTTGTAGTGTGAATTAATTCTAATAATGACGTCATCTATTTGAGTTACTTTCACTGGCTACTGAATATACCAAATTTCAAAACTAAGAAAAAATATTATAAATTCTTTCATGTCATTTAAAGTATTCTCATTACAACCTTACGCAGAATATTTCTATATATGATGTTCAGTATATATATATATATAGCATATGGTTATGTTACAAGGTTGCTATAAGAGGCGCGTATATGATATTATATATATATAAGAGTTATATATATATATATATATATATATTATAATAAGTTGGTTTATAAACCAAGTAACTCCCAATGAAAATTGTAATACGGGAGAAAAAAATACCGTATACGGTTGTTGCTGGTTATATGCTATGTTACTATATACATATATATGTTATATATTATAATATATATAGTATATATATATATTTATATATTCATGTTATATATATATATATATATATATATACATTCCCTTGAGGGATCATAATGATAAATGCTTATGTGTATAAAAATGAGATGGTTGCCTCTTAAGGCAAGAATAGATTGCGAGTTGTTACAAAAAATAAATAGTTTGAGATACTTAGGCATGAATGCTAGTGCATTTAAAGGAAAGAATGGGATGGCTCACGTATATTCGGAGAGAGAGAGAGAGAGAGGAGAGAGAGAGAGAGAGAGAGAGTAGAGAGAGAGAGAGAGAAAGAGAGAGAGAGAGAGAGAGAGAGAGAGTATAGAGAGAGAGAAGAAAGAAAATAAAAATTAATGCTAAATTGTGCAAAATATATATTTTGAGGAATATTTTATTCTTTTTTATAATCATAAAACTATATCATATGAATAAACATAAATTCTTGGTAGTGAGGATGTTGAGTGACAAAGGACAAAGTAAAAAAAAAAAAAAAAATGTAGCATTAATCAAGAAAATGATTATGTAAATAAATAACTTTTTAAAACTGTAAAATGTATTGATAATTATAATTATTTAAATAATTATAATCATTAGTTATAATTAACTTAAATGGTTTTATGATGAATATATAAAACAGAAATAAAACTTTCTAAAAGAATAAATCTTAATTAATATAATCGTAAATTTATGATATTGATAATTAAAATTAATTAAATAATTATAAGCATTCGGTATAATTAATTATATCGGTTTATATCGACTAATGAATGTATTAAAATTTATATAATTAAATAAATCATGATATTAATATTTATGTATATATAAATTAATAACAATATATGAAAAAAAATCTGTACAAAAATAAATAATCTTTTATTATTATTATTATTATTATTATTATTATTATTATTATTATTATTATTATTATTATTATTATTATTATTATTATTATTATTATTATTATTATTATTATTATTATTATTATTATTTATATGATTAATGTTAGCAATATTATTAAAATTAAAAACATTATAATTTTATTATTATTATTAGTATTATTTTTATTATTATTATTATTATTATTATATTATGCTAAATATTACCATTGCGGCAATTATTACTACACATTATTATTATTATTATTATTATTATTATTATTATTATTATTATTATTATTATTATTATTATTATTATTTTATTATTTTTATTATTATTATTATTATTATTAATTGTTAAAATATAATTATATATTTAATAATTCCTTATTTTCCCAATATTATTTTTCATCGTCATTATCATTTTTATTATTATTATTATTTATTATTATTATTATTATTATTATTATTATTATTATTATTATTATTATTATTATTATTATTATTATTATTATTATTATTATTATTATTATTATTATTATTATTATTATTTTATTATTGCATGTTATTAAATGTACTTATACATTTTTAATATTACATTATTATTATTACCATAACTTTCAGGAATAAATAATATTATTCTATTATAATTAATTTAAAACCATTTAAGATTAGATTATTATTATTATTATTATTATTATTATTATTATTATTATTATTATTATTATTATTATTATTATTATTATTATTATTATTAATGTTTGAACCAAAGTTTATATTTCTAAAGAAATAAAAAAAAAATATTAAATTAAATTACTTTTCATAAGCTTAAAATTACGAAAATTTTCAGTAATTTTCTACTTTTTTATGCAAATTTAAAAACATTTTGATATTTTTTAATGCTACTATTTTTAAATTTATTCAGATTTATTATCAAAATATTTAATTAAAAAAATTAATGACCAAAGTTGGTATGATAAATTATTTTTATTATTATTATTATTATTATTATTATTATTATTATTATTATTATTATTATTATTATTATTATTATTATTATTATTATTATTATTATTATTTATTATTATTATTATTTTTATTAGTTTATTATTATTATTATTTTTATTATTATTATTATTATTGTCAATATTATTATTATTATTATATTATTATTAGTTTATTATTATTATTATTATTATTATTATTATTATTATTATTATTATTATTTATTATTATTATTATTATTATTAATATTATTATATTATTGTAGGTTATTTATTATTATTATTTATTTTTATTATTATGATGACATATAATTATTATTATTATTATTATTATTATTATTATTATTATTATTATTATTATTATTATTATTATTATTATTATTATTATTATTATTATTATTATTATTATTATTATTATTTATAATTATTTATTATTATTATTATTATTATTATTATTATTATTATTACATATTATTATTATTATTATTATTATTATTATTATTATTATTATTATTATTATTATTTTCAAGTATTGATATACAATTCTTAATTAACAGAAATGGTTAATACGAGTATTGATGCAGAATATTAATAATTACTACAACAATATATATAATATAAATTTAAAATTTTGCTCAATTACTAAATAAATTGTTTTTATAAAATAATGTAAATGAAAATAATAATTTTTAATAATAATAAACATAAATAAAGTACGTAAAAAAATTTAATGATAAATAAAAACGTTTCAAATAATAAAAAATACAATAAAATAAAAAAAAATAAAAAAAAATTGATAAATAAAAATGTTTCAATCTAGTTTTGCTCATTTTTAACCTTCAGTACCCTAAAAATAGAAAAAATAGAAAAAAGCAAAAAAAAAATAAATATAGAAAATAAAAGATTTACGACTTAGAATAAAAAATGTATATTATTTAGATTTATTCGGCGGGACACCTTTGCCCAAAGGAGGGTCATATATTCATAAAAAGAAAATTGCCTTGAAAGTAGAAATAAATATTCTGTCTTCGGATATAACAGGCAAAGAAAGGAATGTGAACCTATATATATATATATATATACATGGTTAGCATATGTTGCTGCTGTTATATTATGGCGCTGGTTGCTGGCATAGTGTTAGCTATATAGCGAGCAGAAGGTTATTGTTATTGCTGGTTGCTACTGAGCGTTGTTGCTACAGGCGCGAGCGCGTTATGGCTGGTTGAGCGTAGACACCCAACAACTTTAAACGTTTGCGGGGTCATTTACTGGTGTTTATTGCTCTTGAATTACTAACTATTATATTAAACTTTTAATTAAAAATATATACACACGTCAATTTATTACTTAACACGCCATAGCAATAATGAGGCCTCATTGCAGCCTGACCTTGTTCGGCAAGAAGTTCCATAAATTTTTCAAATACTGGTGCAATTTGTTGACGTCGTTTCTTTATTTTTCTGATGATCCTTAATGTTAGTACTCTGAATGGTGGGTTCATTTTTGAACTCACTTTTCTGTTTATTGGTGCCCTTCAATTTTTATATGCATGATTCAATAGTGCCCCCACAAATCAACAAAGAAAAATTATTGAATCATGATATCAGTAAAAATTCAGGGAACTCTTAATAAACAAGACGGTGAGTTTAAAATAGACTTCATTCAGAATATAGCATTAGGATCATCAAGAAAAATAAAAAAAGTAACATCCAACTAAAAATTTATTCTTTTGCTTAAAATCTATGGAATGAACTCTTTACTCTTGAACAAGTACAGTCTGAAAGAAAGAACAGACGAAAGCTAGAGTGGGCCTGTCATTTTGGGCACATATATTGATATATGTTAAATGTCAAAACTAATCGCAACTATTTGGTGAAATATCTTAATATGTTCAATCTGTAGTGTTCGAATGCATAGCTTGAACTACTAGCCACAATCAAAACTAGTATTTATATGAAAGATATAGTATATGTTGTTATTATTATATATAAGGGAGGAGTATATATATTTTTATTATTATTATATATATTATATGTTATATATATATATACATAAAGTCATATATATATATATAAGATTTTGTATATATATATTATGTTATTGAGCAGTTAAGAAGATATATTATAAAGATATTGTTGGTTGGTTATATATAATATATTATTAAGCATATATATATATATATATATATATATATATATATATGTTGTTATTATATTGTAATACAGAGATATACATATAGTTATATTATATATATATATATATATATAATATAGTAAAGATATATATATTATTATGATATATATTATATAAGATATATCATACATTTTTAAACATGTTAAATTTATATATATATATATACATATATATACATATAAATATAAGTAGTTAGTGGTATATATATAAATATTTATTGAATATTACATATATATATTATTATTATTATATTATATTTCTCAATCTATATTATATAAGGTTGCTATATATATATATAGTTGCTGGCGTATATATATATATGCTGGTTATATATATATATATATATATATATATATATATATAAATCAATATCTGGTCTTATTTGTACTTTTAATAAAGGTGCTGAAAATACACGTTCCTTTCAAACACGCAAAGTCGTATCCTAAGCTCAGACATGATTCCTCGGGTATTAGACCTCTTTTTGATTTTTTTGAAATTATCATGTGTGCATTTTTATCAGAAAATAATTCTTTCTTCGCTATAGAAGCTTTGAGAAGCTCCTGAACTTTCTTCACACTTCTCCCAGCTCTTTCCTTGTAAAAAAGTTTGTAGTTAGCATCATATTCAGTGGTCTCAGCATTTAAAGACTTTAATCCAGTAACACTTTGAATCATTCTTCCTATTAAATCTCGTGCAGCCTCCAGACTTCTCTCCCTAAAAATATTTCCAATCGAGCTTGCTTACCACTTTCTCCTAAAGATATGTTCCAACGGATACTGATTTTCTGAATTCTCTTTCTTGTTCCTCTTTCTTTCCTGCGTATGCACCATTCTTATAGCGTTTCTGTCCAGCATCTTTGTTAAGTATGCAAATAAATACTCTTTAGAACTTGTTTGCCCATACCTAGAATCCTTATCTCGGCGCCGTAAGGTCAATCAGCGCTGCCATTGGCATCGCTACAAGCACTTTATGAAACTGCATATATATATATAACTATATATATTATTGTTATTGTTAGTTATTATTATTATATTATTATTATTATTAAGAGGTGAAATTTTGATAAGAATTATTATTCTGGCTGCGCAAGTGCGTTATTAGTTATATATATATTTTATATATATATTGCTATATTGACGTCTATGTTTATAAGGTTATGGAGAAGTGATTTACATATTGGTTGCTGGCTGGTTGGTTGCTGTATATATACATGCTTATTTGTTGCCGGCTACTGCATATTATATAATATTATTATTATTATTATCTAACATTGTTTCCACGAATTTGCGGACTCCCACTTACCACCATAACCCTACTCTTATCTACATTTACTTTCAAACCTTCCTTTATATATATATATATATATATATATATATATATATATATAAGTATATATATATATATATATATATATATATATATATATGTTATATATTATTATATATATATATTATTGCTATATATATATATTTATATAGAGAGATGTTATATATATATATAGTTGAGTAGTATATAGTTGCTATTGTTACATAAGTTATATGAATATGAGTATATATATATATATATATATATATTATTATTATTATATATAATATATTATATAAAAGAGTTATATATATATATATATTGCTATGTTATATATATATTTATATATATATATATATATATATATATATATTACAGTTAACCATCACTATATATATATAGTTATTATATATATATATATATATATATATATATGAGTTACATATATATATGCCCAAAGTGTAAGTGTGTGTGTGTGTGTGTGTGTTTACTTTTCTTCTGTGTCCGTTTATATGCATCTCTAATTAATAAAATGTTTTAATTAGCTTTTAAGGTTTTTATTTTAAGCAATTAGTAATAATTGATTCATACAGTATAAACCTGAATAAATGAAATTATAAAATAGGAATTTTTGGTATTAAATAAATGCAAATGCATAATTAAATAAAAGTTTATAATTAATAAAATAAAACAAAATAATTAACAGATTAAATTTTAAACCTAAAAATAAATAATAAATAATAATTAATTCATAGTTGTGATTATAAAGACAAATTTCGTTCAAGTTTGATTTTCTGTTGAAAAAAAATAAATAATTAAATAAAAATAAAAATATCAAATTTTGAAATTTTATTTTCAAAAATTTACATCTCGAAGATTGATGAGTAATTAGGAAATAAATTATTATTATTATTATTATTTTATTATTTTATTGATTATTATTAATATTAATATTATTACTATTTGTTATTATTATTACTATTAGTTGTTTATTATTATTATTATTATTATTATTACACATATTATTACTATTATTATTATTTATTATTATTATTATTATTATTATTATTATTATTATTATTATTATTAGTTGTTATTATTATTATTATTGTTATCATTATTATTATTATTATATTATTATTATTATTATTATTATTATTATTATTATATTATTATTATTATTATTATTATTATTATTATTATTATTATTATTATTATTATTATTATTATTATTATTATTATTATTATTATTATTATTATTATTATTATTTTTCAATAATCGTACAATGCTCATCATTATTAATATTAGCAGCACGTTTTGGTCTTTGATTTGTATTTTTAATATGCCTCTGTACCCTCTCTGGTCAGAGGGAAGTATGATGAAGATATATATTACATATATTACATATGATATATATATATATATTACAAAGAAGAAGGTTACTATATATTATTGCTATATATACGCTGTTATTATATGTTGGATGTTAGTATATTTACATGTTAAGGAAGGCATATGTTGGTTAAGGTTATTGAATATATATATATATATATATATTATATTATTATATATTATATTATTATATTACATAGTACATATTGTTGTTTAATACATGGAGCTTATATATTATTGCTGCTGCATACATATATATATATATATATATATATATATATATATATATATATACTATATAAGATATTATATTATTATTATTACATATGAGGTTGATATATATATATATATATATCTCTCTCTCAGATCTGCAAACTAACTCTGAGGAATTAGTATGCGTTTGTATAATATTAATATTTATTTTTTATTCTTTTCGGGGTTGTTTATGTAAGTTTTGTTTGTGCTATGATTATTATTATTATTATGATATCATTAATAATATATATTATTATTATTAATATTATTACTAATATAGTTATTATTATTATATTTACAGTTATTATTTGTTTGTTTGATGTATTATTATTATTATTATTATTATTATATTATTATTATTTATTTATTTAATCTACATATTATTATTATTAATATTATTACACCTTCAATATTGGTATTTTTGCTTCAATACAAAATGGTTCAGGCTTGAAATATATTTGGGTATAAATAGGCGAGTCCACCTGATACAATCTAGATCTCAAACAGCACTGTTCAAAACCTGAGTTTTGGCTAAATTATGCTCCCATGATGAGACAAAGAGAAAGCAAGAGGATGGCAAAAGACGCAATGGATGGAAATGAAGGATGGAAAGCATTAGAATAAATGTGAGAAATAAAGAAGATATAATGAGAGAAAGTGAAAGTAGATAGATAGATAGAGAGAGAGGAGAGGATAGAGAAAAAGAGACAGAGAGAGATGGGAAAGAGAAAGAAATGAAAGAGTTATGAAACCTACACAGCAAAATAGTGCCAAGATTCATAGAGACAGAGAATTAAACAGAGCAGTGACAGAGATTGCCTAAACCCAGTTTAATCAGTTGAAAGACACAGGAAATGGGATTATAAAAGGAATACTCACATATAGATAGATAGATGGAGGAGCAGATAGATAGATAGAGTAGGGATAGACAGAGGATGGGATAGATGTGATAGATAGATATAGTATGGCTGATGATGTAGACAAGATGATGATGTGGACAGATGATAGATGTGATGTAAGATAGATAGATACATTAATGATAGAGTGATAGAGGAAGATAAAAAGATAGATAGTGAAATAGAAACCTAAAAGAGAGAGAAAGATGTGGATAAATAGATAGATATAGATGATAGATAGATGAATCATCTATGACCGGATAGATAGATAGAGGGCGGGAGTAGATAGATGGTTTTAAGGACCCTATCCTTTGATTCTTTGTAGCTTGGTCAGTACATCAAAGGAATTCATTGTAGATTCCATTGAATTAGAGCAAAGAAACAAATGAAAAAACGAGAAAGGTACAAGCATATGGACTACGTAAGATCACATCCCCCCATGTTATCTTGTTGATCCTCCTATTGCAAATAGCCTTTATCTTCGTTGAGGAGCATCCAAATCATTATCAAATAAATTAATGACTCCATATTTAGTCAAATAGATAGATAGATAGACAGATAGATAGATGGTAATCACACTCACGATCTACAAATTTTAAATTTATAACCAAGCAAATATAAAAGTTATAAAGTCGAACAGATAGATAGATATATAGATGAAGATAGATAGATATTAGATAGATAGATAGACTTGAGATAGATAGATGTATGAAACTTGAGGGCTGAATATCATCTCTGACATTGAAAGGAAGAATATGTATTGCCACTTCTTTAGAGAACTAAACAACTGAAGTTCCTTTGACCTTCTTTGCAATAAGTACTTTATCCTTTAATATTGACAATCGTAATTGGAATGTCATCGTCCCTAGAAGTCATAATATGTTAATCGCTACCAATAAAGCTGGGTTTAAAGCAGTTTTGGGAAGACACATCATGGTTCACAAAATGGCCCAACACAACAAAGAGACACAAATATATCAAATAATCGATTAATTTGTAATGGGATACAAGACATTTGATATAAATTTTATTTTAAATTGATCATATATATGAGTATGTTATAAATATATATATATATATATATATATTATATTATTATTATTGAGTATATATATATATGGTGTATATGAAAAACATATGAGAGGCAAAGAGAGTATACATATTTTATATGTTATGGCAAAGATAAACATATATATATTATATATATATGATATATATGTATATATATATAAGCATATATATATATGTTATGAGTTATAGTATATGCTGCTACATATATTGTTATATTATATACATATACATATATATATATATATATATATATATATATATATATATATATATATATATATATATATATAGATATATGATATATAAATATGTATATACATATATACATATGTTATATCTCTTAAGTATTACTTCTTAATGAACCAATAAATTATATTTAATATTTTTTATGTATTTTATCCTCTTCATTATGCATTGTATTATGTTTCCCTGCCTACTTTCTGTTAACACTTCCAAAATAGTGTAGTTTGTTTTAGTACAATCCAAATTAAAAATTTAGAGCCCGAACGTTTTTGATAAAGGTGCAAGAAAAATGAACAGGGCGATTCCAATCTCTAATAGGAAACGCAATTAAGGGAACATCGAACCTTCAACATAGGTACACACACACATACACTATATATATATATATATATATATACATATATATATATATATATATATATAGCACAGATGGTTATATAATATATAGAGTATATATATATATATAGATATTGCTGTTATATATACAGTATATATATGAAGATATATATATATCATATAGGCATATATATATATTATAAGTATATATGTATATATATAAAAATATATATATAGGTATATATATATATATTAAAGTATATATATATATAAACAGGTAATAAAGATAATAGTTTTATAAATAATATGAAATTATTTCTATACAAATAATAATAAGTATAACAATAATAATAATAATAATAATAATAATAATTAATAATAATAATAATAATAATAATAATAATAATAATAATAATAATAATAATAATAATAATAATAATAATAATTAGTTTACTGATATGTTTAATACGTCAGATTAATAATAATAATTACAACAGTAATCAAAATGATTATATAACACATTATTATAAAATATAGCTCTTCCTATTAAGGTCCGTTTTTTAAGCTTCACCTCTACAGTTATATTGACTTATCTCCTTAATATGAACCCTGAACTAAACCCTTTATCATTTATGCTGAACTTGGGATTAAGTAGGATGTTGTTTTTTTTTTTTTCCTTTATGTCTCAAAATTTATCCAGAAGTTTTAATTTTCTTTAATCTTATGCTACGCTATGTAAGACTTTGAAACAGGTCATCGTTTGCTTTGTATATGTGTTGTAAGGCACATGTAAACATCATATATAATATATATATATTGTTGTTGTTAGGCAGAGGCAGATGAGATATATACATATATGTTATATATATATATATATATATATGTTAGTTATATAGAGAACTGTACATAAAGAGATATATATATATATAAGTTTATTATTTCAAAAGTCACGGGAGGGGCAGTGTGGAAAAGAGAAGAAAGAGCAGATTTATAGCAAACATATTAGGAAAGAGAAGGAGCAGCTGAGTAAGAAAATTATAGATTAAAACTCTGGAAGATGCAAGGATTTTGTAAAGGTTAGTACTAAAAAGTCATTCACAGAGAAAATGATGCATAGACAAACTAGAGTTTCTTAACGAACTAGCAAAACCCAATCCTTAACCTAATCCCAACCTAACCTAACCTAACTCCAACCAACCCAATTCCAATCCCAACCTAACCTTAACCTAATCCTAACCAACCTAACCCAGCTTACTGAACCCATTTACTCCCAATCCTTAGCTTTCTACCTAACCTAGTTTTCATTTTAAACTAGCTTTACCTAACCTAACTCCAACTTGAATCAACCTATCCACTAACTCTCTTTAACCCAACTCTAACCCAACTCACCAATCTCATTCCAATTCCAGCCTAGCCTATCCTAACGTCTGAGGCAGGCTGCATACGCTGCCGAAAACTTTTTTTTGGATGTCGTATGAACTAAGATTTCTGCCAGAAACATCTGAGTTCCAGTCCCCACGGGAAGAACAAATGAGTGAAATTGCCAATCCTCTTGGCATATTTATGAAATCATAATGAAATGTAACATTTATAAAACGTTATATAAAAACACTTTTTTTATATCAACAATAAATTAAATATAAATTGAACATAATGTGTGAATCTCCAAATTAGCAATGGCTGTAGCAATATCCGAATCTTTTTATTCTGTCAAGAGACCAGCAGCTACATCATTTGTAATCCACCTTCGCCAGCGTTTTGTTTGACTCTTCAGCACCGATGAAGCTCAGTGGAAGAGCACCGCCCAGCGCCAGGAGTAGATCCAGGTTCGTAACTCGTTGGCTGAGAGACAGTAAAATGTCTTCCTTTCTCCACGGCCAATTTAGCCCAATCTGACATGTGTACGAATACGATCCCAGCATTCCTAAATAGGGTTATGCCCATGAGTGGCGGTTAACTGTAGCAGATGAGCAAGTGAGGTTGAAAGAGGTTAGCAGCATATATAAGGTTATAGGCGAAATATATATATATATATTAGCGCAGAATATATATATATATGAGAGCAGATATGAGTATATATATATATATATATATAATATATAAACTTGGTAAAAAATGCATGAATGAAGAAGTATAAACTGAGAGCACATATGATTACTTGCCTGCCAACAGATGCGAGTGACTTCTGTGAATATCTGCTCCCTGTTAGCTTTCTCGCCAAGTCTCTGAGCAGCGCCTAGCATATAAGAGACTGTTTAACTTTTTGTAACCCATGTTGAGCTGGGCAGTTGTTAGTTCAATCCATATGATAAACTTTCAAGGATTTTCTGATTGTCCTATACGCCGGAGCGCAATACTCGTAAAGACTGCTTAGACAGTAGCTAAACAAGATGTGATCATTCAGAACTCTTTTTCGATCCTGTATAGACCCGTGTCACGAAATCATTTAGACAAAACGTAGATATTGTCGGCTTGTCTAGAGTTGCAGACTGTCCAAAATTTAATTTACACTCCTCTGACTCATGTATGTGCGATTTTAAAGCGACAAAAATTAATGTAAGATACCTGTCTTAGGAAAACAACAGTAACTGCAATAAAACAACAATGAAACGAAAAGTTTCAATATAACGCTGGTACGTAACTTTGTCTTTTCCATCGTCTAAAAACCTGCTGAATTTGAATGTGATTGAACGTAAACCTTACTCTTTCGTGTTGCTCCCCTTTTGAAACACTTGTCATATATAGTATATATATGGTTGTTGAAGAAAGAGCATATATATAGTTAGGTATATAAGAATATATATATATATATATATATATGAGCATGTAGCATATATATATATATATATATATATATATATATATATATATATATATATATATATATATATATATATGTGAGTATATATATATATAGGCAGAGAAAAAGATATATAGTATATATATATATGCAGGTAAGAAAGTGTATATATATATATATATATGGTAAATATATATATATTATATATATATATATATTATATATAATCATGGGATATCCTGTCTTCCGATTCGTGTGTTTCTTGATCGTTCCTCTTTAATCTCTTCCTTCCTAAATTCTTTTGAATTCACATCATTTCCCTAAATGGAGAAATTTATACCTCAACTCGATTCGAAAATCTTTCTTTTCTTTCTTTCTCCATCATTATTTACTAAGACAACAGCCCTTCGGACAAAAGAAAATAATCAATGTGCCGCGGTGTTGTATATATTGCTGCTGGCTGCTGCTGCTGGTTACAGCGATATATATATATATATATATGAAGAAGGTTGCGCTGGTTGCTATGGGTTGTTACAGTAGCAGCATAAATATATAGCAATAGAGCTGGCCAAATAGCGAGAGGTTAGTTATATATATACATATATATGTTGCTGCTGATATATATATATATATTACAGTGTTAGCTATATTATTGTTGGTAGTGTTACTATATATATGTTATGTTATGATAATAGCAGCATTGGAAGCGTAGCATGTCACAAAACTGCGTTTCTACGATAAATGCGGCAACGGTTGTTAACCAACTGATACTGAACCAGCTAATAACACTG